>JASDQU010109122.1:107122-132116 GCA_032191745.1 Picea mariana
CCTCCAACTCCCGGTATCCAAAACCTTTGTTGATGTGCCTGTTTCGAGATTTTGTAAGCCCGCTTCTCCTAGCACTTTAAAGAACGTGCAGGTTCTCCTGGATCCAACGATGGTCGGACCCTGCGCTCAGATCTAACACCCAAGATCTGTCCTCCATCTTTGTGCCCCTCCTATCTGGATTCATATCTAACGGTCATCGAGAATTATGAATGGGATCCAATGATCACTGTTGCTCTTCATTTTTACGCTTCTGATCTTTCCATGCCATCATTGTTGTTGATCTTCCTTGCCTTTTCCATGTCATTATCCCTACGATGTTGGTCGTGATCTTTGCCATCAATGACAAACACGCATACTCTGCACTATCTCTTCTGATCTTATCGAGCTTGCTCTGCTGCGTCTTCCCAAAATACTTCTGGTGCCTGCCTAGCACATTCTTCCTGTACTTGATCCATCGTTGTTGTTCTACTTGCCATCAATGACAAGAATACGTTGCATGTAAAACATGCCAACAAGGTTTACACTTGACATGGGTTAAGAGGAGCTCATACAAATACAGAAAGATGAATTTAGCTTCATACTTCTAAGTGAGAGGTTAGTAGGTGCATTGCTTTCTTTTATTCAGATTTGTTTATATATGAATGAGACGATGATTTTCATTAATTAGCTTTGACTATTTCTTTATCATTGTTTCAATTGTATTTGCTTGGTATTTATTAGTTTAGAATCTTTGAACATTCAAAAATAAAACAAAAAGATTTTTGTCCTTTCTTTATCTTATTTAGAAGCATATTATGAAAATTCATTTCACAAGATTACAAGTCTTGCAAACTGTATATAGATTTTTTATAATCATTTTTATATTCATGTTTCTATTTGAACACTTTTAAATAGTATATAAATTGTTAGAATCATAGCTTCAGATTATTTTGTTTCCTTTATTATTTTGATAACCTTAGTTGGCTAACGGATCCATTAAACCCGTCGGGTTAGTTCATTCCAAACGGCTTGGGTTAATTAGACAACCCCGGTCTGGATCTAACCTTCCAATTGATGGTGTGTCATTTACGCCCATCAACACAGCTGTGATCAACAAAGAAACCATAGAATTTATTGATGTTGTTGGAATCTTCATCTCACGAGACTGGGTTTATCCTACTCGAACCACCTATCAACTTCTACTCTACCTACAATTTCCAACTTTACTATGGCTAGGAAGACTAAGAGATGTTTATACCTAACCTGAAGCCATAAAACAAAATTGGAACTAGGAGGCTCTAATAAGGGGAAAGCAATAGGCCCCCGGGGGGGCATCTCAATTGGAAAGTTCCGTGAAAATGAAGTTCCATGAGGTTTCGAGTTCAATTCCCCCCGACTTACCTTGTGTGCCGCGTAAGGGGCATCGTGGGCACACCTGGAGGTTATAGTGGTAGTGGTTGGATAACACGGCCATGTGTAACGCAAGCACGTGCCCAAATAGTTGTTGATTCCTCCAGACACGAAAAAAAAAAAGGGGGAAAGCAATAGGAATCTAGGGAAATTCCTCCAGCATATACTTGTTACAAGGGGTATTTTCCCTTAACCCAAGACAAGACTCCAATTTATACCATGAAAAGGTAGTTAAGTTAGTTGGGAATGGGGATTAGGGTTGTACATCTGTACAATATCCATAATCCATGCTCAAGAGTTCATATTTTATGTGTTTTTTAATATATTTTAAATCATTGTGGAGGTTCTCGCAAGTTTGGTGAAGGTGACCTGCAGGAAGCACACAATTTCCTCTAAGGAAGGTTGCAAGCATGTTGGCCCTTGACCAATTTTTGGAGAACCTTGGTCATGCTTGACCAATTTTTGGACTTTGACAGGTTGGTCGAAGACAGAGTGCCCAGGCGAAGTGGAGATCGCGGGATCTCGCCCCTTTTTGTGGAATTTTTGGGTGTTAGGGTTTATGTAACAGGTATGGGATGTCGGCCCATGGGTTTACCCATGTTTAGGCCCCATTTTAAATGTATAAATAAGTAGCTAGGAAATGTAAGTAAAAGTCAGACAGTCGGTCAGTTGTTGGATCTATGTGATCGGATAGGCTTAGTGCATGACTAGTTGGCTTTGTGGATACTATGTGTTGAGAACTTGCAGAGCTAAGTGCAAGTGATTGTAAGTAGGATTTTTTTCTGCACCTAGCTTGGGGAAGGAGGATCTAGCGAGGTGCACACATATATCCTATCCTATTCGGAGTGGTTTTTGTGGCTCTGTGCATGTAATAATATTGACAAAAGATAATAAATAAGAAGAAGAGTTGGTGGACGTATCCCCATGCTAGGGTGAACCACATATATCATGTGTTGTTGTTTCTTTGTGCAGTATAGTTGATATGTTATTGATGTGATTTATGCTTAGTGTTGTAATATTTATGTTAAATGCATCTGATATAGTAGCTTAGTGCTTATGCTATGAATGAATGCTAGATATGCTTTGATGCTATGTGTTGAATGGATAAATGTGATCAGATATTCATGAATACTGCGTTGTTCTGTAATTAGGGTTTTGAACTACAATGTGGATAAGGGTAAACGTTAATGAATGTTAATTTCTAAGTTATCTATTGAGTATTGTGATCACATATCTGTGTCCCATCTAAGTTGTAGACACTTGAGTCTTACAACCACCCCTATTGTTACTTCAGGTGAGACTGCATCTGCTTCACAAGTGTTTCCAAAAGGGCTAGTAGTTAGGGCTTGTTGGTGCATTGTTAGATCTGAACCCTGGGTATGGACTCTGCCCCTGTGCCAACAAATGGTTCCATTGTCGGGACCTAAAACTGTGATTGTTGGGAAATGAAGAAAAGAGAAAGCTCTATGTGTAGATCTATTGTTGTGGTGCACAGTATTCTACTTGACTTTCGAAGCTCAATGCTAAGAAGGGAATTGGATCTAAAGAGAAGAGGTAATATCTTAAAGCTTTGTGCTTTGATAAAGGTAAGATAAAAAAAAAAACATCAAAGGAATGGATCCAGGTATGCTTGATAGATTTTGTCCTAGTCTGAAAACTAGGGCACAACTAGAAGAAAGAAGATTTGATATGAATAGACTTGATAGAAATAAGGAAAGATATGTTATTCCTATGCATAGAAAGGACTTTTTTACTAACAAGTGGGAGCAGGACCCTAGAAATAATTATTTGCAGTTTCTCCACTGTGATCCCAATGCGCAGTACATGAGAGGTTGGGGATCGTTTAAGAGAAAGAGAGGATTGATTCTTTGTTATGGTTGCAGAAGACCAGGACATATTGCTAAGGAATTCCTTGGTAGAGGCCCTATTTGTCTTTGTTGTAAAGCCATTGATCATGAAGTTTTGGATTGCCCTAGAATGATTGCTAAAGTTGAAAAGATGAATATAAGACAAGAAAACCATGAGACTAAGAATATGATAGAACCCCAGAAAGAATCAGAGACTATATTATTGCAGATAAAAGAAACATTGAATGTTCACAGAGACATCAGTTTATCAGAGATATTAAAAGATAAGGAATGCATAGAAACAAGAATAGGAGACTTCGACATATATTGTGTTCTGGATGAGGAAACACAGGTGAATATCATGACAGAAAGTACTTGGGAAATTTTGGGAAAGCTATGGTTCCTTCACTGAAAGGAATAGGATTGTTTAAAGGAAAGTGATAACCCTATGTGGAAGACTTACCCATATACCTATGGTTGCTCATGGAACATCGACAGAATAAGAATTTGAGGTTATTAATTTTTTTGAGAACAACACCCCCTTTTCTCTTTTGCTAGGAAGGACATAGATTGAGAAAGACCATATCCAAAGGAAAGAAGAAGAGGAAGATATAGAACAGAAAAAGCAAGAATTAAGAGATTTCATAGCTAGGATAATAGCGCACTTACTAGAAGAACAAGATGACCAGTTGAAGCAACTAAGGACCAGAGACTTAGATGTCGAAGCTGAGAAAACACAGGAAAGTTTGAAAAACCTATCCATGCAGCAGAAACAAGCACCTACCCCTGAAATAATAAGAGAAGAGGTATTCCACTCAGAACCTTTGAAAGACCCTCAGCAGTGTGAAGTTACTATGCTAAGAGTGGATAAGAATAAAAATAGAAAGAGGAACCCAGTGACTCAGATCACAGGAAAGAAAACCAGAAATACTAGCAAGAATAAAGCAAAGCTAGATAAATTGTAGGAAGTCTCAGAGAAGACTTCGCAGAAAGAAGGATTATAGAACTTGAACTTCATCAAATTAGCATAGCAACGCAGACTATAAATTCGCCACAACAAAGCAATATGACCGTTGAAGGCATCCTGACCATTAGAACGATGCTCCATAATAGCTAGAAACACATGTTATTGTCGAAAAGCTCACCATTTGACCATTGGGACCGCACCATAACAGATGGAATCGTATTGATTGAGGCATTCTTGTCCATTGGAGGAGTGCATTGCGACATTTTCTATTTAACCCGTCAAATGTCTAAATGGGGACACTTTTGCAAATTGTGATTACGTTAGCCTATAGAGAACTGATTATCACATTGTGCTTATTGAGACTTCACCACCGATTTAGCTACCCTAAGTGTTTGTTCGCCTACCTGAAATCTTTGTTTATGAGCATGCATGTCGGGTGGATGTAGTGCAGTGGAAAATTCCATGGAAGAAATTATAATAGATCTTATGGAAGAGAAGGTCATGTCCACAGGGGCACATGCCTCATCGAACAGAGGATTCCAAGCCTCCCCATTGAATACATGTCGATTTGGGCCCTCCCAAACTGCGACAGAGAAACGGAGAAAGCATCGCAACAACTTGGAAAATGTGAAGCTCATCCCATCAATCCTTCCTAGATATATCCTGCCTCTGGCTAGCGTGATTAGTTGTGACACCATCCCGAGAGACTTCGACTACACACTAATCACTGCGTACTTCCTAAAGGGGATACGTGCAATTGGATCACAGTTGGGACAGATTCTGACACTCAATATCAGTGACTTCAACTTAGGAGATCGCAAGAGTTATGGAATGCTCGCCCGCCACAAGTACTTGACAAAGACAATGAGGAAGAAGCCAAATATAGTCCTCCATTCATGTACCACGAACATCACAAGATCAACAATGCTTACTGTGATGAAGATACCACACTTCAATAAACATCAAGAGGTTAACACATGTGTTAAAATCCTCCTGTCATGCTACCATGGTGGTTACCTATGGTTGGATCGACGCATCACCATAGATTCAATGTTGATCCATCGGATCACTGGATTGAGCATGCAAGGACCCGACGGTCAAGAGTTTTACCCAGGGAAGGTTGTAGATCGCGCCCTGGTGCAACGCATAAAAGACACTTACGCGATGTAGAGAAGGGGAAGCGGAGCTACAAGTTAGCCTCCATCTAAAATGGCATAGTGCGCCTAGCTTTCCATTTGATCGCTAGTAAGCTCGGTAGGATGAACAGACCAATGTAGGTCACAGGGTTCTTCATCGACCTCACAGGAAAATGCATCGAAGGGATGCAAATGAACTGGGCGAGCTACCTTGTCAACCAGTTGGAGCAAGATTGTCGTGAAGCACAGGAGCAGGGCTACGAGTTTCATTTTAGTTGGTTGTTGATTCTCATTGCCTTCATCACTTAGGAGATTCTAAAAGGAGCAACCTTCCCTAAAATTGAGACATCTGGACCACTAGCTTCAAATCTCACTACGCTCTGGTATTCGAGTGACATGGAAAAACAATGGCAATCCAATACAGTGTTCCACACCTATTATTTGCAGTTGAAGAGGGCCATTGAATCCTTCTCTTGCATGATGTCGTACACACTGCATAGGTTCTGACCACTTATGAAGTTCCTTCCAGATAGACATTTCGTTTACATCACTATGCACGGGGATAAACACAAGGAAAAGCTTGATTCCTACTACAAACTCATAGAGGAGGACATGGAAGAAATAACCAAGGAATGGCCTGCAAAGTTCCTTGTGTTGGTCGAATAGATAGAAATCTCTGACCCCGACCTTATTGGAATTCATGTAGTCACTCGAGAAGAGTATGATGGACCCAGCAGCAGCATAAGGAATAAGAAGGAAGAAGTACAGGAAATGAACAGTGCATCAAAGGAAACTACACAAGATTCACCAGGAGGAGGAGATGACAAAGTGGACCAGGAAGAGAACGAAGGGGAATAAAACAAATAGGAACATGGCAAAGTGACACCACCTAAGGATCCTATCATAGAGGTTGAGACATCCAAGAAAAGAAAGGTTTCCCCGAAGAAACCATCAGCACAAAAGAAGTCATGAGAAAATAAGCCTCAATTACAGACTGTACTCATGGTGGATGATATTGACCTTATCATCATAGTTGTATTAGACACCTCAGAGGAAATTTTGCAGTGAAACGAAGAAAAACAGGAGACAATGTATGAAAATAGCGAGGCAAAGATGAAAGGAGTACATCAAGCCCTCTACTCGAGCCACGCAATGTCTACAGCGCCATTATCGTCATCATAAGGTATAGAAGTAGGAGATGAGCATGCCCAACTACGTAGATTAATAGATTCGACAAAGCCTCACCTTCATCATGTACAGGAAGAGAAAGAACGGGCCATAGAGGCCTTGAAACAAGCAAAGGAGGAATCCCTAGAGAAACATCGAGTTGCAAAGCAAGAGAAAGACGACCTCCAAGCAAAGTTAGTAGAGGATAGAGAACAGCTCCAAACAGAAAAGGAATAGTTGCTCACAGAGAAGATGGGAGTCAAGGAGGCAGTCACCAGAGAACTTCTCTATGTGTCGGGCCTCACACAGATAGAAGAAGACACATTGGAGAGTCAAGTGGACATGCTCACTGAAGATATTCAGCAGCTTTAAGAAAGAGTGGCAGAATTAGAATTGTAAGCAGTGCCAAGCACTCTGCAGGAAGTGCGAGACCAGAGAGAAGAAATTGCTAGGAGCGTAGTAGAAAGAATCAAGGCGTTGACCTCGGAATGTAAGCTACTTAACAACTTCATTGCATAGACCTATGAGTGCCTCACAGAGGACCCAGAAATAAGAGCATTAGAAGCATAGATTCAAGAGGCAAAGAAACAAGCATCGACAGTGCAAGTGCAGCTGATACTGCTTTCAGCAGTTGAGAAGATGAAAAGGTCATATGAACAATGCGCAGTTCACTAGTAGGTCCATGCTATCCAAAGTAAAGTCATGGAAGTGACCCAGAGACTCCAGTCGATATAGCATGAATCCTGCACACTTTTTGAGGAGATAGAGGGACAAGGAGCAAAGCTAGAACAAGTAATCACCTCAGTGGAATGATGCTTGGAAGGACCAGTCATAGAGAAATTAATCCAGGAGTTCGCCGAGAAGGAGGCTCTAGAGAAGCAGCAAGTTGAGGCAGATCAAGCCAAGCTTGAGGCCTTCGAAGCAAAGTTTCACAGACCAGAGTGAATCGGGACAAGTCACAGGTGATTGTTGGGGGCATGTTGACCCTTGACCAAGTTTTGGAGAACCTTGGTCATGTTTGACCAATTTTGGGACTTTGACAGGTTGGTCGAAGACGAAGCGCCTAGGCGAAGCAGAGATCGTGGGATCTCACCCCCTTTTGAGGGATTTTTGGGTGTTAGGGTTTATGTAACGGGTATGGGATGCCGGCCCATGGGTTTATCCATTTTTAGGACCCATTTGTAATGTATAAATAAGTAGTTAGGCGATTTAAGTAAAAAAAAGACAGTTAGTCAATTGTTGGATCTATGTGATCGGATAGGATTAGTGCATGACTAGTTGGCTTTGTGCATTCTGTGTGTTGAGAACTTGCAGAACTAAGTGCAAGTGATTGTAAGTAGGCTTTGTGCTTGCACCTAGCTCGAGGAAGGAAGATCTAGCGAGGTGGGCGCAGATCTACTGTCCTATGCAGAGTGGGTTTGTGGCTTTGTGCATGTAAGAAGATTGACAGAAGATAATAAAGAAGAAGAAGAGTTGGTGGACGTAGCCTCACGCTGGGGTGAACCACGTATATCATGTGTTGTGGTTGCTTTGTGCAGTATAGTTGATATGTTATTGATGTGATTTATGCTTAGTGTTGTAATCTTTATGTTAAATGCATCTGATATAGTATCTTAGTGCTTATGTTGTGAATGAATGCTAGATCTTCTTTGATGTTATGTGTTTAATGGATAAATGTGATCAGATCTTGATGAATACTACGTTGTTCTGTAATTAGGGTTTTGACCTGTAATGTGGATAAGGGTAAAATCTAATGAATGTTAATTGCTAAGTTCTCTATTGAGTATTCTGATCGCATATCTGTGTCCCATATAGGTTGTAGACACTTGATTCCTACAACCACCCCTGTTGTTATTTCGGGTGAGACTGCATCTTCTTCGCAAGTGTTTTTGAAAGGGCTAGTAGTTAGGGCTTGTTGGTGCGCTGTTAGAGCTGAACCCTAGTTCTTCCCCTGTGCCAAAAAATGGTTCTGTTGCCGGGACCTGAAACTGTGATTGTTAGGAACTGAAGAAAATAGAAAGCTATGTGCATATGGGATGTCATCCCATGGGTTTAGCCATGTTTAGGCCCCATTTGTAATGTATAAATAAGTAGCTAGGTGATGTAAGTAAATGGTAGTCAGTCAGTCAGTTGTTGGATCTATGTGATCGGATAGGCTTAGTGCATGACTAGTTGGCTTTGTGCATACTATGTGTTTAGAACTTGCATAGCTAAGTGCAAGTGATTGTGAGTAGGCTTTGTGATTGCACCAATAAAACAAGCTTTGTGCAAGTGATTGTAAGTAGGCTTTATGTAAGTTAGGGCTTGTTGGTGCATTGTTAGATATGAACCTTGGGTTTGCCCATGTGCCAATAAAGCATATATATATGGGATAAGAAATATATCAAATGACTTTAAGGATGAAGGGATAATCATAAGGGAGTGGCCAACAAGGCATCAATGATCAAGGGTGACAAAATAAGGCTATAAAAACTCCAAAAGGAACACACTGTTATAATGAAACATGTATGTGTATGCACTGATGTTAGAGCATGAAATTGAAATGATTTGTACCCCCATGACATCTGGAAAAATAATTAAAATATTTTTCATTTTTAAACTAAAAGTAAATTAAAATAAACATTAAAATTAAAAGGAAGGCATAGAAAATAAATTTTCAATGTTTTTTCTTCAAGGTCATCCAAGCATGGTCGTAGAAATGAAAAAAATTATTTGGAGGTTTGTTTCATAAATTTGAAAATTTTAAACCACTTTGTACTAAGAATAAGGACCAAAATTCTAAATTAAATCATGGAACTTTAGGCTAGTGGAACAATGAAGAGAAGTATCGGTGTTTTGATGGGAGAAAAAAAGTAAATGGATTGTTAAAATGAGGAAAAATGATTAAGGTTATTTTTTATTTTTTCCCTAACCATTGTGCATAAGAAACTTCAACACATTAGTAAATCTCTATGAATAATACACCAACATTCTTAAGCAATTATGGCACACTGATACACTTTTTCTTGGGGTTATTTATCTTTATGTTACCCTAACCATGGTGCACCAAAGAATTCTATGCACCAAAATGACTTTATGAATATAACACTAATGTTCTTAAGAAATTGTGGTGCTCTAAAGCACTTTGGTCTCAAGGTTATTTCATTTTATTTTACCCTAGCCATAGTGCATCGAACAATTCAATGCATCAATGCACCTTTATGAATAGTGCAAATTTAGTGCACTTAGGGTATTATGGTGTACCAAAACACCTTTTTTTATCACAAAAATCCACTCATCACCTCTACTGAGAACCTTCGCTAAAGAAGATAGGAGAGATGAGACTATGATAAAATCTTGGCATTGTCTAATTGTTCTACATTCCTTCCCTTTTCGTTGGAATCCGACAACATAAATCTGCACAAAATCACAATTTTATGTCGTTTAAATTGCATTTATGACTCCAGAAATGGATTCAATATGTTGAAAAGCCCTTGTGGCACTTGGATTATACAAAATTAACCACTCAAATATGCACATCCAACAATTTATCACCGGATTTCAGTGAAAATTAAAAAGAAAATATCACCGGAAAAAAAAGGAAAACGTAGAACAATTAGACTACAGCTAAAAGCTCTACTAAACCCTATTTTCCTTTTAGAGTCTATATTTTCATTGAAGTCTAGTACATACCATAACACATTTTTTTAAGAATCTTTAGTTGTAAAATTTATATATCCCCTTACAAATAGTTCGATGGGGAATTTCTACATCTTTACATTTGTTCCAAAATCTCAAAAAACATGTATGCATGTCTTTTGGTTTCAATAGTTGTTTTAGTGGTTGAATCTTCCATTATAGTGTTTCTTTGTACTTTATCAAAATAAGTATCACTCCACAAAGATAAATTTTAATTCGACCCATTGTCTTATTATTTTGGAGGGTTTAGGTAACCATCAACATCCCCCTCTTCTATATAAACATAAGTATATTCTCTCTATGGATCCCATTCAGTGACGGGAAGATGGGATTGAAGTTGTATGTTAGCCACTTAGTAGCTCAATGTTTGAAGTTTTACTAACATATGAAAATCTATATCTATGGGTCTTCCCATAATATAGGCTATGACATCGATAAAGAGGATCACATACATGAAAATCTGTGTCGTAGATCCCATATCCACACCAAGTATATTTCAATTTTTTCCATGACAATGACCATTACAACACCATCATGATCAACTACATTACTTATTATTAGTAACACAGTTTTTCTAATGAACTTCATAGATATTAAATTTTCATGTTTCTTCTACATCCTCAATAGTCTCACAAATATATTTGGAAAGCAACAAGATAGCTATAGTCACAGAAAGTTAATATTTAAGGGAACTTATGAGCCATATAGATGGTTTGACCCTATAGATATTATTTCTCTTGTGCTTCCCATCCTTCGTGAAATAGTTCCCTATGTGTCTTTGACTAGAAGAACAAATATGCATTGTAAACTACCAACATGATGATGATATTGCCTTTAGATAGTTTTATTGTAGATACAACCATAGACCATTGGTGATATAATTTTAAAACCTATCAACCAAAAAAACCCTAGACAAAAGAAAATTTCACAAGGTTGAAGCAACAATTTACCCAAGAACAAAAGAAATATCAAGAATAATAATAGAATATGAAAAGCCTTAGCGGGACTTGATTGCATCTTTGATCTGGTCTTTTATATTGGTGGGGTTATTGTTAGAATGTTTATGACATGATGGCATGCAATAATTGGTTATGAAGTAGTTGATGATTTGATGGAGGGAAAAATGGTATATTCATTGCCTTGATTTAAGAAACTTAAGTACTCCATCATGGACATTGATCTATGAGGATTTGTAGGGATTGAAAGAAATTTGAATGCAAGAGTGAGGTTTTTTAGCATTGAGATTATAAATTCTGATAGGAATTAAAAGAGGTGTTTGGATACCCTACCCACCATGGGAAATGGAAGTGCTTGTAAAAAATAGGTTTCCAAGATTAATAAATCATATTCATTGTAGTCTAGTGATTCTTGTGTTGCAGTGTTGTGATTTTGATGTTGTGGTTATATTTATGAATTTAATTGTGTGTTTGGTTTCATTTTAGGTTTATAAACTTGTCACCTTCATGTCGCTAATAAGTTTCATTGACATGGTAGCAATATTATATTCTCTTCCTTTGCTTAGTGACAAGGGTGACAAAGTAGGAAGATTGTTGATGGAAGGAAGTAGGGAGATTTACTATGAATGCTACAACATTCATTAGCTAATAGAAGAACACCTTGAACTACTACTACAACTCATGAATTTCACACATCCATTGATTCACAAATGTGATATAAATGTATATAGGAGAATACTCTAGAATAGTCTTGTAGAAAGATATAGGTGAGAAAATTTATCTAGGTGAAATGTCTAGAAGAAGTTAGATCTAACAAAAAGTCAACCTCCATACTTGAAACACAGCTCATCTAGATATTTTTCATTAGCAAGAGTAATTAAATTTATAACACTCCCCTTTAATTATTTCCACTAAGTGATTCAACATTTTAAACACCTAAATTATGTTTCTAAAACTCAAACACATCTCTTGCTAATGGCTTTGCAAATATATTAGCTGATTGGTCTTTTGATTTACAAAATTCCAAGTAGATTTCACCATTGTTTACAAGCTCTCTAATGAAATGATATCTAGTATCGATATGCTTGTTTTTTTGTGAAATATATGGTTCCTTGACAGTGATATTGTTAAGATATTGTCACAATATACTAGAGTTGTTATTTCTTGTCCTTGTTGAAGATGATCCAATACTCTATGCAACCAAACTGCTTGACACATTACTACTATTGCTACTACATACTCAACTTCTGTTGATGAGATTGTCATAATGGGTTGCTTCTTGGGTTCCCATGAAGTCACACTTGAACCAATATGGAATACATATCTTGAAGTACTCTGTATTTCATCCATACCTTAGTTTTTAAAAACGGAATGGCTTGTTATCCAACCACCTAACCCGCTGAGTGGATGAATGGAGAAATTGAACTGGACTTCAACCCGAACCGGTGCTCGGTTTGGTATTGAACCAACCGAGTCGAAGCCAGTTCAATACTAAACTGCTTGAACCAACTAATTCCATGCTTTCTTGGTCGCTTGGATGCAGTGAGTGATTCCATCCAAAATTGAAGACTGTTCTATGTTGATATTCATAGTTGTGAGTGTTAGCACTAGGAATCACCCTCATATTGCAGAGAGGATAAGCCCAGTACCCATCAGGTTATATGTAAATGTAAATGATTTTTTAAGAGGTCAAATGGATAAGACTCAAGATAATAATGTTCTAACTCAGAAATCTGGGTTAGCATGCACAAGCAATTGAGGTCTTGATCAACTTCAGTCAGTGAGTGGGAGTAAAGGTGAATATAAGGAAGAATTTGGTGAGGAAAATGTAGAGGTCTGCTATGGACATCATGTCTTCAATCAGCCTAAGGAAGACAAACTCAAACACAAGATCTTCTTGAATTCAAATTTTAAGGAACACTGAAGAACATCATAACAGTACTAAAATCAAACATTCATCATAATACAACTACAACAATCCATGTGAATAATTCTATGATGAACACTTCAGTATAAGAGGCAATAAGATGGAATAAGAGAAACGAACTTATATTAATAAAAAATTCTCAAGTCAAGTACATAACCAGAGAACGAGAATGCTTAATCAAAATATAACAATAAGGGAGCCTAGCTCAACCATATGAACCCTCTAAAGAATTTGAAATGTCTATTTATAACAAAATGGGAAGGAAATAGTTGGAGGTGCAAGTTGGCCTTCTTCCCATAATATTCTCCAAATTAGTTATTTCAACTAACAACTAATCTAACAATTATGCTATAAAAAAAGGAACATGTTGGCAACTGATCCAACCAACTTTTAACTGACATGATCTTCATTGATGCACATTCCTTTCCTTGCCAAGTGTCCTACAGAGGCTGTAAGTTGTCATCATGCTGCCACCTATGGTCTTAGTCATTCTACACATTATCATTCACCCACAAGAGTGATAAATCGAACCCCTTGATTCCAAGTACCGATTGGTAGCATCCTTCAGTAGCACACTAGGTAGTGAGTTTTTGTAGCACCTTCACAAAATACTCAGCACATTTCATAGCACAATCTCCAAAACAAGCCTGCGGAATTGATAGCGTTGAGCTTGTGTATCTCTGTGTGCAATTCGGTAGCACCAACACTTCAAAATAACCTGTACGGAATTGGTAGTGCCTTCACTGAAGCGTCCTATAGAATTCGTAGTGCCTATCATTACACTGCTCAAGATATTTGGTAGCACTCTATGGAATTTGCAGTGCCATCATTACATTGCTCAGGAGATTTGGTAGCACTATGTGGAATTCGCAACACCATCGTTACGCCAATCTTAGGATATTTGGTAGCATTGTTGGTAGAAGAATGATAGGGCATGCTAAATAGATAATTTTGCAGCACCATAGTGCTACGTAATGTATGTGCTCTTTCTGCACGAGGAGACTAATCTTTTGAAAAGCACAAAAACCTTGAGATGAATTCGTTAGGAGCATGTAAATCATGTATAAGTGGAAAAAATAATACTTCTTCGATCACTCACCCTTTCAAAAAGAGGCCATTCTTCAAAAATGGAGCTTACATTCCCCCAATCACTTCATCAGCCTGGCACTCCTTCTTGTGGAAGGAGGACTTCCTTCTGGCACAACAAAATGCTTTCCTTTTGTAGTGACAAGATTCTTAACTGGATGTGTTATTTTCTTCACTACTGGTTTCTCCTTTTCAATGATAGCTTCAACCAACATACTCAAATTCCTCTGAGCCATCTCACCCTTGAAATGTTGCAACTCTGCTTTGATTTTTCTGTTCTAAGACTGAAAATATTTGTTTTGCCTATAAAGGTTCTTGAGCTATTTATGGAGAGGAAGAGATCTTCTAGCTACAAATCTTTCCAAATCAAGAGTGTTGTTGTAATTATCCATGAGCTCCTTCATTTTGATTCTTTCAAATAAACCTTTTGATTTCAAGAAAGCAACCTCCTTCCTATCCCCCCTGAGTTGTCTAATCAATCTTTTGAAGGTATGATTGCTAGGTGGAGTGCTAATGTTGATAATCTCAACAAGCTTATTCATGGCTTAACCTTCATCTGTCTGCTACATACGATCTCTGTCTATCACCTCCATAGGCTTCTCAATTCCTTTGCCTTTGTATTTTTCTTTCCTTTTCTTCAAAATAGAAGCCTTTGGTAGGACTTGTGCTTAAACAACCTTCTTGAGAGATGATGATCTTGTGACAGGTTTTCTGACCTTTGTGCTAGTTGTTGAAGGAGATGAAGAGAAGTGCAATTTCCTTCCTTTCTTGGTTATGGACTTAGTAGATGAAGGGAATTCTTCTAATTCTAGTGCAGGAGGGGGTGAAAGGTCTCTCTGTGGAGAATGATAAGCCTCCCTCTTTGTTTCTTCAACTTCCTTGATGACCTCTTGGTATTGAGTAGGGGCCTTACTCTTTATTTTCTTGTTGGTTCATGTTGGAGAAGTACTAGTGGATGGAAAAGGAATTTTTATCTATGACTGAGGAGTTGAAGTTGTATCTAACTTCATGTGAGCAGAAACAATGAATTGTTCCCATGAAATTTTCCTCTTTCTCAATTCTTCCATAACCAACATTCTAATCAATCCAAAATGAAAAACACTAGTATCCACAACCTTGGATTTGGATTAGACTCTGTCAAACATTTTCCCCATGCTCTTCAACAAGTAGAAAGGGATATTCATTTCATCTTTACCAGTAAAATGAAGAAAAAGTCTTATCTGGTACTGGTATAACATATTAAATCTCCCCTCACATGTGAAGTATCTCTGGATGATATTCAACATCTTGTCAAAACCTTCAGCTAGATGAATTTTAGGAACCCCCTTGGACAAGTTGTCAGTCTGATAATCTGGCTTGAGAAAGTCTTTGGAAAAGGAAACATTCAAAGTATAGATTTAAACCATCTCTCCCCAGTGTTAGGAATCCCTGTGGCTGCTGCAATGGAGGCTTCAGAAACCTCAAAATCTAGGTTTCCTACGTTAGTCTTAAGGCCATAAAAATGTGAGGAAAATTGCTTTTCCACCTCAGGATGTCCCCTCTGCATGTTTTGGAAGAAAGAAAGGAAGCCCACCCTTTGAAAAACTTCCCTAACCATTGGCTCTGCCTCAAATAAATGCATGTCTGAGGGTTCAGTTTTGACCATAGTGCCTCCCTTGTGAGATTTATTCTTCTGAGGTGTATCCATGGGTCAAGATAAGAGGTCAAAGGCTATGGTGCAGTGAAGGCTAGGAGAGAAAAGAGAGGCAGACTTCAATGGGAGAATGACAGTGAACAATGGTTGTTTTTTCCTAGGATTCTCCTCTAACTCACATTGTTTTGATGGCTTTGAAAATGAGGTTAAAAACACTCCAATCTGAATCGTAGAGGAAGCAGGGGAAAAGGCAGTGTAGTTTCAGTAGAGATTTTGGGTAGCGCAATGCGCACACAAGGAATAAATGTTTGCTTGGGCACTCAACACTCGGGAGAAATGTGAATGGGTGTCTTACAACTGAAAAACATGAGATAATGATTGGAGGTCTATGTGAGAGAAAATATGGATAGAGAGGTATGAAGGGAGGAGCGATTTTGCAGGAACAATTGCTACCAAAACTCCAGGCGACAGCTATAACCCGAATTTGCTATGCAAAGGAGGGAAACCATGAAATACCTGGAAGGGTAATGATAACTTGGAGCTCTGCAATTTTTTAGGAGATCACCACAACCATCTCGGCTTCCAAATCCACCTCAGCAATCGATCCTATAGCACTACTGCCAACTAGTCTGAACTGGTAGTTTTAGTAGCCCCGAGTTTTGAACATTCAAAACTTGAAAACTGTTAACAAAATAGTTAAAATCAAATCCTCAAATGCATATTTTAACAAACCATAGTGCTAAAAACAAGGTAGAAATGACCTCATCAAAATGATAACGAATTATGGCAAGGAATAAACGACAAGAAGTGCACTATGAAAACACCTAGTGAGTTAGGAACACTCTTTTTTCAAAATGATGATTTGACCATTTTAATAGGACATAGGGACAAAATGGAAAGGATATGAAGGTATGAGTGGAAAGAGTGACATGTCAAGTCATGTTGGTCATGGGCTGAGTCAGGCTTGGTGTCAAGTCATGAAGTGAGTCAAAACATAAGCCAAGAAAATGAACCTAGGCCAAAAATCTATATAAGGGTCAAAAAATGAGCCAAAACTCAAGCCTTCATTTATTCAAGATAACCTAAGTAAATCACACTTAAGAAAATAAATCAAAATTTAAAATATAAAGCCTTAAAAAAATTAAAACTAAGGGCTAAAAGACCCAAGGCAACTTAGTGTGATAACGGTGAGAGATTCCATTTTCCAATCATTGTTGAAGGTTACCATATGCATATATTTATGGTTGTAACTTGTAACTTCACCCATTCAAATATTTCTTCCAAAGATTTGAATAATCAACTTGACAATTGACAAAATATTGAAGAATACTAAGTGGTCCAGGTGGATATTAGTGGCCACCCACCTATTCCAACTGGCTCCTCATGTTCGTTTTTTGTTTAACATGTTCTTTTGTATTGCTTTGTAATTGTGGGTTCTACACTTATGGGGTTGTTTGAATCCCCACACATCCTCCAAGTGGATATAGGTGGCCTCTTGGCTAATCCAACTGGCTTATTTTGTATGTTTCATGTCAGCATATCTTAATGTACTTCTGGGGCCGTTTTGGGGCCCTAAATGTTGTTTTTTTGGCTCGCCGCAGTCAAATTGTAGATGAAGTTAGAGCTTGATGGTAGAATGTGTAGTTCTATGAAAGACCTATCCAATGGGATATCACACACCTAAAACAGAGGTCCTATGCAAATGTTACAGCCCTAGGAGGTTGAGGTACCAAATTACACCAACTTACCCATAGGGCCCACATGACTTTTGGCGTTTCACCTTCTAGGGTTAGGTTTTTGGATGTCTGGGGTTTTGGAATTCATGAGTAATAAGAAAATGGCCTATGGAGCCTCATTGTAATCCATTATTCTCATACGGATGCACATAGTAGCCATATCCCTTCTCAAATATAGCTACCACCATTCGAGCAAGTGTTTCAGTTCTGCAGTTTTACAGTTTTAGCCTATTTCATTAATTAATAGAAGATATTGTTCACTAGATATTTATGTTATTCTCCATATCTCTCTTTTTATTGTATTTGATATGTTAATCAATTAGTTCCACTCCTAAATCTGGATCAGTGGTATCAGAGCAGTCCGCTCTTCATTTATTTTTCTTCGTGCATGTCCCCGACAAGATCTGGGTACAAGAAGTTGGGACTCGAACCAATTGAGCCATTACCAGATCGACCACACCGATCCCAACAACAACCCATGGGGAATGAAAATAAAGGTGATGGAGCAGCATATCCTATTAAAATGTTTCTCGAGGAAGCCCTCGTGCAACAAAGGAATGAAATGATGGACAAATTTGCACAGATCCTTCGGTGGTTGCTCATAGGAAGAAGCATCTTCATCAAGCAGCCATGCAACCCCCTTCAAGGTACAGGTAAATTTTGATATTCCATTATTTGAAGGACTGATATATGAAGATGTTGTAGATAAATGGTTGAATCTGCTCGAAGGATATTTTTTGGTCCATAATTTTTCTGATAGGGAAAAGATCACTTTTGCACTCCTCAAGGTCATTCCCCATGTTAAAGACTGGTGGGATACTTACTATGAACAAAGGGTCGTGGAGGAATCTACAATGTTTGTGGTGGCCCCTACATGGGATTCCTTCCGAGGCACCATTAAATAACAATACTACCCTATTGGAATCTATGAGGACTAGTAAACCATATTGACCACCCTACGTGAAGAAAGGGACCAGACAGTACCAGATTTCACCAATATTTTCCATACCCTATGCACCAAATTGGGTATCAAATACTCTGAGTTTCATCTGGTGCTAAAATACCATGGTTGTTTGCATAGATACATTCAAACATAAATGGAGTTCCTGGACATCACCTCTTTGGGCATGACTTATAGATACATTGTCAAGATCAAGCAGAAATTTAAGCAAAAACAAGGAGATTTTGGATCTGCAAACCCCTCACAACCAAAGTAGAGAAAAGGAAGCCCCAACCCACATAGTAAGGGCCCAATTCAATATGGTTTCCCTCAGGACAACCATTCCAAGCCACAACACAAGAAGGGAAATTATAAGATGAAGAAGGAAACGGGAAAATGGTGTGAGTACCATAAACGTCCTTGGCACAACATCGAAGAATGCCACTCCAAGCAGTCCCTTGTGGTCGAGTTGAAGGCTTCCAAGTTAGAGTTCGATTATGATTCTGAGTCAAATCCTGAAGGAGGGAAGCAGATTATCAATGTTGAACCCAGTGCCACTATCGCTACTACCAAAGTCAGGCCAAGTGAACTAGAAGAACTAGAGGAAGGGGAACACCTCTTTCACTCACAAATGTGTGTCAAGGAGGCTCTGATACATTTCAATGTCGACAACGGTATTCAAAAGAACCTGATTTTAGTAGAGGTCATCAAGCGACTAGAACTACCAATGACACCGCACCCACAACCCTACACCATCGGCTGGCTTCGCCAAGGAAGAGATCTCTATGTCAACCAATAGTGTTGTTTTCCCTATGACATCAAGCCTTTCAAAGATGAGGTATTTTGTGATATTGCTCCCCTTGAAGTTTGTGATGTTATTTTAGGACAACCATATTCGTGGAAGCGTCATGTTGTCTATGATTCTAGACCTTACAGTGTTATTATTACTTTGGGTAGACAATTTTACATGATCCCAAAGGCAGCGCCGCCTACTGCTATTTCTTTAATCTCTACTAAGAAATACAGTAAGGTCATTTCATAGACCGGGAAGTTTTTCTTCTTTGTGATCCATGCTCACAGTAAGTAGAAGGTCATCGCCACATCCATGGCCTCTACACAACACCTCTCTTTCCAGTAGAAGCAAGTGGACAAGATCATGGAAGAATATAGAGACATCTTCTCCTCACCTACAGGGGTACTGACACACTGCCAAGTCAAGCACCCAATTGATCTGACCCCTGACGCACCTCTACCTAATGGAAAAATATATCTACGCTCGCTTATGGAGAATGATGAAATCAGGTGTTATATCCATGAGCTTCTCCAAAAGGGGCACATCAGACCCAGATCCTCCCCTTACGGAAGCTCGATTTTATTGATGCAGAAGAAGGACGAGACTTGGCGACTCTGCATTGATTACAGAGCCTTAAACAAAATCAAAGTCAGGAACTGCTACCCCATTCCTAGAATTGATGACCCTCTTGACCAACTCAAGGGGGAAAATTTCTTCAACAAGATTGACCTAAATTCTGGCAACCACCAAGTTCCCATCAAACCAACTAATGTATGGAAGACATCCTTCAAGTCTAAAGAAAATCTCTATGAATGGCTAGTCATGCCCTTTGGCTTAACAAATGCACCAACCACTTTCATGAGGTTGATGGATGATGTATTGAGACCCTTCACCAACTCCTTTGTTGTGGTATATTTGGATGACATCCTCATCTTCAGCAGAATGTGGGAGGAGCACATGCAGCATATTCAACATGTTTTGAGCACTCTGTGGAAACACAAGTTGTATGCCAACTTGGAAAAATGATCTTTTGGCATGAATAGGGTCCAATACTTTGGCTACAATGTTGATGAGGGTGGGGTACATGTTGATCCAGATAAGATCCAAGTCATCTGTGACTGGCTAGCCCCAACCACACTGACCGAGCTTCAGATATTTTTGGGACTAGCCAACTTCTGCCCAGAGTTAGCTTTGAGCTTCTCCCATATTGCATGGGCCCTAACCCAGATGACCAAGGGCAGTGGTAGGGCCAAGTTCCTGTGGGGGAAGGAACAAAAATGAGCATTAGATGATCTGAATCATCGCTTGTGTTCAGCTCCAGTACTCTCCTTCCCTGATCTGCAGAAACCATTCGAGATTGAGATTGATGCATCTGACTATGTTGTGGGTGCAATTCTCACTCAGCATGAGCATATGATGGAATATCATAGTGAGACACTCTCTGATACTATCCGAAAATACCCCACCTATGACAAGGACATGTATTCCATTGTACAAGCCTATATTCAATGGAAACGTTACATTATGGGGAAAGAGACGATCATACACACTCATCACAAGCCTCTGCAGTTCATACAGACACAGGGGAAATTGAAGAACGACCGCCATCAGAAGTGGTCCACCTACCTACAACAGTTCCGTCTCAACATCAAATATAAGCAAAATATATCCAATCATGTCGTTGATTGCCTTTGTTGGCCTCATGTGGATGCACTCACCATTGTGCTCCAATCCTGTGGACATGAAGCATCTGAGTGGCCCCAACTTTATCAACAAGATCTGGACTTCACCACCACATATCAGTTGTTGGGTACAGGTGCAACTGTCACTCATTTTCACATTCAGGACGGACTCTTATGCCACATGGGCCATCTATGTGTTCCAACAAGCAATTGTGCAAAGATGATTTGGGAAGCCCACTACACTCGGGTGGCAGGACATTTTGGCATAGAGAAAATTGTGTTTGTTCTCAAGAAACATTTTTATTGGCCAAAACTTCAATAGGATGTCAGCAAGTATATCAGATCTTGCATTGCCTGTGCCATTTCCAAGCTATCCATCAAGAAGCAAGGCTTGTATACCCCTCTTCCTATTCCCGAGAAGCCTTGGGAATCCATCTCAATGGATTACATGTATGGATTTTCATCCACCAAATAAGGAAATGACTGGGTGTTTGTGGTCGTTGATTAGTTTCGAAGATGGCCATCCTCACAGCCTGTAAGAAGAATGTCACAGCGGCAGATACTACCAATCTCTTCTTCAAACGAGTGTGGGTCCACTTTGGGATACCACAAACCATCATCTCCGACTAAGAGAGCAGGTTCCTCAGTACCTTTTAGTCAAGTCTCTGGTCTTTGTTGGAAAACAAGCTCACAAAATCCACTGTTTTCCACCCCAAAACTGATGGCCAAACAAAGTTTGTCAATCGAATGATTGTGCACATCCTGAGTATGTACACTTCTAAGCATCCACGTACATGGTACGAGAGTCTCTGATATGTCCAACACAGTTACAACAGGGCCCTCCATAGTTCCACCGACCATATCCCATTTTAGGTGGATTTGGGATTCCAACCCTTGGGACCCATTGATGTTGCACTTCCTCTTGCCACCGCACAGAAAGAATATTCCCCTTATTAGTCTTTAATCAACAAAGCCACCAGATTTATTGAGCGGATTCAACACATCTGCCAACAGGTCCAGAAGTTTTTTCATAAATCTAATGCTAAGTACAAGAAGCGCCATGATCAACATAGGGTACCACACACGTTTCAGGTTGGCTACAAAGTATGGTTACATTTGCAGAAGGAGCATCTCAACGGGCCCCATCGGAAGCTTCTCCCACTTCTTTATGGGCCTTACACTATCACCAAGGTTGTGGGTAGCAAATGTTTTGAGCTAAACACTCCAGCCTTCCTTGGTTTGCATCCATTATTCAATGTGGCCTCCTTCAGCCATATTTTCCACCATTATTGGACACCTCCGAGATTGTAGAACAACTGACACCAACAGAGATCAACCCTGACTGCATGGAACAAACATACACTAATCAGATAATTGACACACAGTTCAAGGGCACTCGCCAACAACGGATCCAGCTTTATCGGGTTGTCAAGGTAGGGAATCTTTTATAGCAAGGAAAGTGGCTCACCCAGGGCCAAATCCAATAGAAGTTTCCTCACCTGATGAGCGAACTCAATGCAATGGAGACCATTTCTTCCCAAGGGGATAGGATTGATCCAGGTGGATATTGGTGGCCACCCACCTATTCCAACTAGCTCCTCGTGTTCATTTTTTTTCTATCACGTTCTTCTGTACTACTTTGTAATTATGGGTTCTACACTTATGGAGTTTTCTGAATCCACACACATCCTCCAAGTGGATACGAGTGGCCTCTCACCTAATCCAACTGGCTTATTTTGTATGTTTTCATGTCAGCACATCTTGTTGTACTTCCGAGGCCGTTTCGGGGCCCTAAACATTGTCTTTTTGGCTTGCCACAGTCAAACTATAGATGGAGTCAGAGTTTGACGGCGGAATGTGTAGTTCTCTGAAATCCTTTCCAATGGGCCATCACACGCCTAAAATGAAGGTTGTATGCAAAATTTACAGCCCTAGGAAGTTGAGGTACCAAATTACACCAACTTTCCCATAGGGCCCACATGAATTTTGGCGTTTCACCTTCCAGGGTTAGGTTTTTGGATTTCTAGGTTTTTGGCATTCATGAGTAATATCAAAAATGCCTATGGAGTCTCATTGTAATCTATTCTACTCAAACGGATGCACGTAGCAGCCATATCTCTTCTCAGAGATAGCTACCACCATTCAAGCAGGTGTTTCAGTTATGTATTTTTATAGTTTCATCCTATTTCATTATTTAATAGAAGATATTGTTCACTGAATATTTGTGTTATTCTCCATATCTTTGTGTTTATTGTATTCAGTTTGTTCCTCTCCTAAATATGGATCACTAAGTTTTTCCAAGTATTTGAAACTTACATGTCAGATTTTGGAAAACTTCAGAGGTATGCCTGAAAGATGATAAATAGAAGAATTAGGAGTCTGAATAATTTCAAATTCATAAGGGAATATAATGAAGTTATACAAATATTGAGTGTCTTTCTACCACAGATTAAAACTTCTAGGTTTCTAGGTTGAGGTTAAGCTATTTTTTCCTAGTAGGCTAATGTGACCACAAGGTAAGAAGGCTCATAAAGTATTACATAGAGGTAAACGAATGTCTACTTCCTCACAGAATGTGTTGATGAAAGATTCCCAGAGGTTGGATATAAATAATTATGCTGTATGCAAACCTAAAATAAATTCAATTTTTAGGTTTCAGAAGTTGTGTAACATAGTCACCGAGATTTAAACAAATCCAACAAAATTTCCCTGAAAAGAGTAAAGATGGCTAAAGGAACAAGGAGGCTCTCATGATTATTATGTTATCTATGGGTGATGATGTCATCCCACAAGACCAAGATGCCAAAAATACAAATGAGGCATGTAATAAATTACAAGTGTTTTACAAATATGATGATCCCATTCCTAGCAGTGGTGATGAGTTTGATGATTGATAATGTTGATCAATGATATGTAGTACAATAGTAGATTGTAGTTGGTGCATGTTTTATGTATTGTAGAGGCCATTTAGACCCTCACTGATTATTTATTTTGCTGTTGATATGTATTTCACTCGGTGGCATTTTGATATATACACCCTTACATGGTATATAGATGAGAAAAAATTGTATATTTTGTCTCTAATGGTTTGGAATCATGGTTTGAAAGCTTTAAAATATTTTTTTCATTAAAATTTAATTATTTGATGTATTTTGTATCAAATCGAGTCGTTGAAATCAAACACATCCAAGTCGATCTGTTTCTGGTTCAATGTCCAAGTTGATATGTGACTAAGTCAATGTCAAGTTCTAGTTTTAAAAACTATGATACATACTACCTACAAAATCATTGTTATTATATCCAACCAAGGAATCATTACTGGTGCTAGAATATAATACATTATATCCTATTGTTTCATCAATATATCTCATAATTCTTTTACCAAGTTGTCAATGTGAGTCTTTTGAAGAATCCATGAACCTAGAAATCAAAATGATAGCATACATAATGTTTGGCCTAGTGCCAATGAGATACATGAGGCTTCCAACCAATCTCTTGAATAGAGTTGGATATACATTGGATCCCTTGTCCTCTTTGTTGATCTTTGTCCCTGTTCAGCACATCCATGGCATACATTTTTTGAAACAAAAAATTCTTGAATATGATTGGATGAATTCAATACCAAGAAAACATCTCATTAACCCCAAATAATTCATTTCAAATTATTGTTTCATGGATTATTTAATCTTGTCTACAGAAAGATTTCTTGTAAAGATCATATCATCAGCATATGAACAATCAATCAAGATTTGATCTTTCTTATTCACCCTTTTATACACTGTTAGCTCACTGCTACTTTTGTTGAACCCATTATTGATCAACTATGAATCAATCTTGCTATACCAAGCTCTGGGAGCTTGTTTAATCCCATAAATATATTTCTTCAATCTTTTCACTTTATCTTCATGTCCTTTTGTCACATATCCTGGTGGCTTCTCTACATAGTCTTATTATTATAAAATATCACTTAACAATGTTGAATTTACATCCATTTGATAAAATTTCCACCTATTTTGACTCTTGAGTTGTTATGACTAAGACATCTCTAATTGTTTCT
>JASDQU010109122.1:132136-144214 GCA_032191745.1 Picea mariana
ACAATGGTTTCTTTTTCCTAGGATTCTCCTCTAACTCACATTGTTTTGATGTCTTTGGAAAACAAGAGCTGAAAATTTCCCTCCCCTTACTGTTTACAAACCTAAAAACTGAGGAATAACAATATGGTGAAGGAAACCACTTCAATGGTCTTTGAAAACCAGGTTAAAAACACTCCAATCTGAATAGTAGAGGAAGCAGGGGAAAAGGCAATGTAGTTTCAGTAGTGATTTTGGGTAGTGCAACGCGCACACAAGGAATAAATGTTTGCTTGGGCACTCAACACTCGGGAGAAATGTGAATGGGTGTCTTACAACTGAAAAACATGAGATAATGATTGCAGGTCTATGTGAGAGAAAATATGGATAGAGAGGTATTAAGGGAGGAGCGATTTTGTAGGAACAATTGCTACCAAAACTCCAAGCGATAGCTATAACTCGAATTTGCTATGCAAAGAAGGGAAACCATGAAATACCTGGAAGGGTAATGATAACTTGGAGCTATACAATTTTTTAGGAGATCACCACAACCATCTCGACTTCCAAATCCACCTCAGCAACCGATCCTGTAGCGCCACTACCAACTAGTCCGAACTGGTAGTTTTAGTAGCGCCGAGTTTTGAACATTCAAAACTTGAAAACTATTAACAAAATCATTAAAATCAAATCCTCAAATGCATATTTTAACAAACCATAGTGCTGAAAACAAGGTAGACTTGACCTCATCAAAATGATAACGAATTATGGCAAGGAATAAACGACAAGAAGTGCGCTACGGAAACTCCTAGTGAGTTGACAATGCTCTTTTTTCAAAATGATGATTTGACCATTTTAATAGGACATTTGGACAAAATGGAAAGGATACGAAGGTATGAGTGGAAAGAGTGGCATGTCAAGTCATGTTGGTCATGGGCTGAGTCAGGCTTGGTTTCAATTCATGAAGTGAGTCAAAACATAATCCAAGAAAATGAACCTAGGCCAAAAATCTATATGAGGTTCAAAAAATGAGCCAAAACTCAAGCTTTCATTTATTCAACGTAACCTAAGTAAATCACACATAAGAAAATAAATCAAAATTTAAAATATAAAGCCTTAAAAAACTTAAAACTAAGGGATAAAAGACCCAAGGCAACTTAGTGTGATAACAGTGAGAGATTCCATTTTCCAACCATTGTTGAAGGTTACCATATGCATATATTTATGGTTGTAACTTGTAACTTTACCCATTCAAATATTTCTTCCAGAGATTTGAATAATCAACTTGACGATTGACAAAATATTGAATAATACTAAGTGGTCCAGGTGGATATTAGTGGCCACCCACCTATTCCAACTGGCTCCTCGTGTTCGTTTTTTGTTTAACACGTTCTTTTGTAATGCTTTGTAATTGTGGGTTCTACACTTATGGGGTTGTTTGAATCCCCACACATCCTCCAAGTGGATACAGGTGGCCTCTTGGCTAATCCAACTAGCTTATTTTGTATGTTTCATGTCAGCATATCTTGATGTACTTCTGGGGCCGTTTTGGGGCCCTAAATGTTGTTTTTTTGGCTCGCCACAGTCAAACTATAGATGGAGCCAGAGTTTGATAGTAGAATGTGTATTTCTATGAAATACCTATTCAATGGGATATCACACACCTAAAATAGAGGTCCTATGCAAATGTTATATCCCTAGGAGGTTAAGGTACCAAATTACACCAACTTACCCATAGGGCCCACATGACTTTTGGCGTTTCACCTTCTAGGGTTAGGTTTTTGGATGTCTGGGGTTTTGGCATTCATGAGTAATATCAAAAAGGCCTATGGAGCCTCATTGTAATCCATTATGCTCAGACGGATGCGCGTAGCATCCATATCTCTTCTCAGATATAGCTACCACCATTCGAGCAAGTGTTTCAGTTTTGCAGTTTTACAGTTTTAGCCTATTTCATTATTTAATAGAAGATATTGTTCACTGGATATTTGTGTTATTCTCCATATCTCTGTGTTTATTGTATTCGATATGTTAATCAGTTAGTTCCACTCCTAAATCTAGATCAGTGGTATCAGAGCAGTCCGCTCTTCATTTATTTTTCTTCGTGCATGTCCCCGACAACATCTGGGTACAAGAAGTTGGGACTCGAACCAATTGAGCCATTACCAGATCAACCACATCGAGCCCGACAACAACCCATGGGGAATGAAAATAAAGGTGATGGAGCAAGATATCCTATTAAAATGTTTCTCGAGGAAGCCTTCATGCGACAAAGGAATGAAATGATGGACAACTTCACACAGATCCTTCGGTGGCTGCTCACAGGAGAAGCATCTTCATCAAGAGGCCATGAAACCCCCTTCAAGGTATAGGTAAATTTTGATATTCCATTATTTGAAGGACTGATATATGAAGATGTTGTAGATAAATGGTTGAATATGCTTGAAGGATATTTTTCGGTCCATAATTTTTTCGGATAGGGAAAAGATCACTTTTGCACTTCTCAAGGTCATTCCCCATGTTAAAGACTGGTGGGATACTTACTATGAACAAAAGGTTGTGGAGGAATCTACAATGTTTGTGGTGGCCCCTACATGCGATTCCTTCCGAGACGCCATTAAATAAAAATACTACCCTATTGGAATCTACGAGGACTAGTACACTAGATTGACCACCCTACGTGAAGAAAGGGACCAGACAGTACCAGATTTCACCAATATTTTCCAGACCCTATGCACCAAATTGGGTATCAAAGACTCTGAGTTTGATCTGGTGCTAAAATACCATGGTTGTTTGCATAGATACATTCAAACATAAATGGAGTTCCTGGACATCACCTCTTTGGGCATGACTTATAGATACGTTGTCAAGATCGAGCAGAAATTTAAGAAAAAACGAGGAGATTTTGGATCTACAAACCCCTCACAGCTGAAGCAGGGAAAAGGAAGCCCCAACCCACACAGTAAGGGCCCAATTCAATATGTTTTCCATTGGGACAACCATTCCAAGCCACAACACAAGAAGGGAAATGAGAATATGAAGAAGGACACGGGAAAATGGTGTGAGTACCATAAAAGTCCTTGGCATAACACCGAAGAATGCCACTCCAAGCAGTCCCTCGTGGCTGAGTTGAAGGCTTCCAAGTTAGAGGCCGATTATGATTCCGAGTCAAATCCTGAAGGAGGGAAGCAAATTATCAATGTTGAACCCAGTGCCACTATCACTACTACCAAAGTCAGGCCAAGCGAACTAGACGAACTAGAGGAAGGGGAACACCTCTTTCACTCACAGATGTGTGTCAAGGAGGCTCCGATACATTTCATTGTCGACAACGGTATTAAGAAGAACTTGATTTTAGTAGAGGTCATCAAGCGACTGGACCTGCCAACGACACCACACCCACAACCCTACACCATCGGCTGGCTTCGCCAAGGAAGAGATCTTTGTGTCAACTAATAGTGTTGTTTTCCCTATGACATCAAGCCTTTCAAAGATGAGGTACTATGTGATATTTCTCCCCTTGAAGTTTGTGATGTTATTTTAGGACAACCATATTTGTGGAAGCGTCATGTTGTGTATGATTCTAGACCCTGCAGTGTTATTATTACTTTGGGTAGACAATTTTACATGATCCCAAAGGCAGCGTCGCCTACTGCTATTTCTTTAATCTCTGCTAAGAAATACAGTAAGGTCATTTCACAGACCGGGAAGTTTTTCTTCTTTGTGATCTGTGCTCACATTAAGCAGAAGGTCATCGCCACATTCATGGCCTCTACACAACACCTCTCTTTCCAGCAGAAGAAAGTGGACGAGATCATGGAAGAATATAGAGACATCTTCTCCTCACCTACAGGGGTACTGACACACTGCCAAGTCAAGCACCCAATTGATCTGACCCCCAACTCACCTCCACCTAATGGAACAATCTGTCTGCGCTCGCTGATGAAGAATGATGAAATCAAGTGTTAGATCCGAGAGCTTCTCCAAAAGGGGCACATCAGACCCAGATCCTCCCCTTGCAGAAGCCCAATTTTACCGATGCAGAAGAAGGACAAGACTTGGTGACTCTGCATTGATTACAGAGCCTTAAACAAAATCAAATTTAAGAACCGCTACCCCATTCCCAGAATTGATGACCTTCTTGACCAACTCAAGGGGGAAATTTTCTTCAACAAGATTGACCTAAATTCTGGCTACCACCAGGTTCCCATCGAACCAACTAATGTATGGAAGACATCCTTCAAGTCTAAAGAAGATCTCTATGAATGGCTAGTCATGCCCTTTGGCTTAACAAATGCACCAGCCACTTTCATGAGGTTGATGGATGATGTATTGAGACCCTTCACCAACTCCTTTGTGGTGGTATATTTGGATGGCATCCTCATCTTCAGCAGAACGTGGGAGGAGCACATGCGGCATATTCAACAGGTTTTGAGCACTCTGCGGAAACACAAGTTGTATGCCAACTTGGAAAAATGCTCTTTTGGCATGAATAGGGTCCAATACTTTGGCTACATTGTTGATGAGGGTGGGGTACATGTTGATCCAACTAAGATCCAAGTCATCTGTGATTTGCTAGCCCCAACCACACTGACCAGGCTTCAGAGATTTTTGGGACTAGCCAACTTCTGCCCAAAGTTAGTTTTGGGCTTCTCCCATATTGCATGGGCCCTAACCCAGGTGACCAAGGGCAGTGGTAGGGCCAAGTTCCTGTGGGGGAAGGAACAAAAATGAGCATTAGATGATCTGAATTATCGCTTGTGCTCAGCTCTAGTACTCTCCTTCCTCGATCTGGAGAAACCATTCAAGATTCAGATTGATGCATCTGACTATGTTGTGGGTGCAATTCTCACTCAGCATGGGCATATGATGGAATATCATAGTGAGACACTCTCTGATACTATCCAGAAATACCCCACCTATGACAAGGAAATATATTTCATTGTACAAGCCTATATTCAATGGAAACGTTACATTCTGGGGAAAGAGGGGATCATGCACACTCATCACAAGCCTTTGCAGTTCATATAGACACAAGGGAAATTGAAGAACAACCGCCATCAGAAGTGGTCCACCTACCTGCAACAGTTCCATCTCAACATCAAGTATAAGAAAAGTATATCCAATCATGTCGTTGATTGCCTCTGTTGGCCTCATGTGGATGCACTCACCATTGTGCTCCAATACTGTGGACATGAAGCATCTGAGTGGCCCCAACTTTATCAACAAGATTTGGACTTCACCACCACATATCAGCTCTTGGGTACAGGTGCAACTGTCACTCATTTTCACATTCAGGACAGACTCTTATGCCACCTAGGCCATCTATGTGTTTCAATAAGAGATCGTGCAAAGATGATTTGGGAATCCCACTACACTCAGGTGGCATGACATTTTAGCATAGAGAAAATTGTGTTTGTTCTCAAGAAACATTTTTATTGGCCAAAACTTCGACAGGATGTCAGTAAGTATATCAAATCTTGCATTGCCTGTGCCATTTCCAAGATATCCATCAAGAAACAAGGCTTATATACCCCTCTTCCTATTCCCGAGAAGCCTTGGGAATCCATCTCAATGGATTACATGTATGGATTTTCGTCCACCAAATAAGGAAATGACTAGGTGTTTGTGGTCGTTGATCAGTTTCGAAGATGGCCATCCTCACAGCCTGTAAGAAGAATGTCATAGTGGCAGATACTGCCAATCTCTTCTTCGAACGAGTGTGGGTCCACTTTGGGATACCACAAACCATCATCTCTGACTAAGAGAGAAAGTTCCTCAATACATTTTAGTCAAGTCTTTGGTCTCTGTTGGACACCAAGCTCACAAAATCCACTGTTTTCCACCCCAAAACTGATGGCCAAACAAAGTTCGTCAATTGAATGATTGTGCACATCATGCGCATGTACACTTCTAAGCATCCACGTACATGGTACGAGAGTCTCTGATATGTCCAACACAGTTACAACAGGGCCCTCCATAGTTCCACCGACCATAGCCCAATTTAGGTGGGTTTGGGATTCCAACTCTTGGGACCCATTGATGTTGCACTTCCTCTTGCCACCGCACAGAAAGAATATTCCTCTTATTAGTCTTCGATCGACAAAGCCACCATATTTATTGAGCGGATTCAACACATCCGCCAACAGGTCCAGAAGATTTTTCATAAATCTAATGCTAAGTACAACAAGCGCCATGATCAACATAGGGTACCACACACGTTTTAGGTTGGCTACAAAGTTTGGTTACATTTTCATTTGGGGCATCTCAACGGGCCCCATTGGAAGCTTCTCCCACTTCTTTATGGGCCTTACACTATCACCAAGGTTGTGGGTAGCAAATGCTTTGAGCTAAACACTCCACCCTTCCTTGGTTTGCATCTAGTATTCAATGTGGACCTCCTTCAGCCATATTTTCCACCATTATTGGACACCTCTGAGATCGTAGAACAACTGACACCAACAGAGATCAACCCTGACTGCATGGAACAAACATACACTGATCAGATAGTTGACACACAGTTCAAGGGCACTTGCCAACAACAGATCTAGCTTTATCGGGTTGTCAAGGTAGGGAATCTCCTACAGAAAGGAAAGTGGCTCACCCGGGGCCAAATCCAATAGAAGTTTCCTCACCTGATGAGAGAACTCAATGCAATGGAAACCAATTCTTCCTAATGGGAGAAGATTGATCCAGGTGGATATTGGTGGCCACCCACCTATTCCAACTGGCTCCTCGTGTTCATTTTTTTTCCAGCATGTTCTTCTATACTACTTTGTAATTGTGGGTTCTACACTTATGGGGTTGTCTGAATCCACACACATCCTCTAGGTGTATACGGGTGGCCTCTCACCTAATCCAACTGGCTTATTTTGTATGTTTTCATGTCAGCACATCTTGTTGTACTTCCGGGGCTGTTTCGGGGCCCTAAACGTTGTTTTTTTGGCTCGCCACATTCAAACTGTAGATGGAGTCAGAGTTTGATGGTGGAATGTGTAGTTCTCTGAAATCCTTTCCAATGGGCCATCACATGCCTAAAATGAAGGTCGTATGCAAAATTTACAGCCCTAGGAAGTTGAGGTACCAAATTACACCAACTTACCCATAGGGCCCACATGAATTTTGGTGTTTCATCTTCTAGGGTTAGGTTTTTGGATTTCTAGGTTTTTGGCATTCATGAGTAATATAAAAAATGCCTATGGAGCCTCATTGTAATCTATTCTACTCAAACGGATGCACGTAGCAGCCATATCTCTTCTCAAATATAGCTACCACCATTCGAGCAAGTGTTTCAGTTATGTAGTTTTATAGTTTCATCCTATTTCATTATTTAATATAAGATATTGTTCACTGAATGTTTGTGTTATTCTCCATATCTTTGTGTTTATTATATTCAGTTTGTTCCTCTCCTAAATATGGATCACTAATTTTTTCCAAGTATTTGAAACTTACATGTCAGATTTTGGCAAACTTCAGAGGTATGCCTGAAAGATGATAAATAGAAGAATTAGGAGTCTGAATAATTTCAAATTCATAAGGGAAAATAATGAAGTTATACAAATATTGAGTGTCTTTCTACCACAGATTAAAACTTCTGGGTTTCTAGGTTGAGGTTAAGCTATTTTTTCCTAGTAGGCTAATGTGACCACAAGGTAGGAAGGTTCATAAAGTATTACATAGAGGTAAACGAATGTCTACTTCCTCATAGAATGTCTTGATGAAAGATTCCCAGAGATTGGATATAAATAATTATGCCGTATGCAAACCTAAAATAAATTCAATTTTTAGGTTTCAAAAGTTGTGTAACATAGTCACCGAGATTTAAACAAAGACAACAAAAATTCCCTGAAAAGAGTAAAGATGGCTAAAGGAACAAGGAGGCTCTCGTGATTATTATGTTATCTATGGGTGATGATGTCATCCCACAAGACCAAGATGCCAAAGATACAAATGAGGCATGTAATAAATTACAAGTGTTTTACAAATATGATGATCCCATTCCTAGCAGTGGTGATGAGTTTGATGATTGATAATGTTGATCAATGATATGTAGTACATTAGTAGATTGTAGTTGTTGCATGTTTTATGTATTGTAGAGGCCATTTAGACCCTCACTGATTATGTATTTTGTTGTTGATATGTATTTCACTCGGTGCCATTTTGATATATACACCCTTACATGGTATATAGATGAGAGAAATTTGTATATTTTGTCTCTAATGGTTTGGAATCATGGTTTGAAAGCTTTAAAATATTTTTTTCATTAAAATTTAATTATTTGATGTATTTTGTAACAAATCAAGTCGTTGAAATCAAACACGTCCAAGTCGATATGTTTCTGGTTCGATGTCCAAGTTGATATGTGACTACGTCAATGTCAAGTTCCAGTTTTAAAAACTATGATACATACTACCTACAAAATCATTGTTATTATATCCAACCAAGGAATCATTATTGGTGCTGGATTATAATACATTCTATCCTATTGTTTCATCAATATATCTCATAATTCTTTTACCAAGTTGTCAATATGAGTCTTTCAAAGAATCCATGAACCTAGAAATCAAAATGATAGCATACATAATGTTTGGCCTAGTGCTAATGTGATACATGAGGCTTCCAACCAATCTCTTGAATAGAGTTGGATATACATTGGATCCCTTGTCCTCTTTGTTGATATTTGTCCATGTTCAGCACATCCATGGCATACGTTTTTTGAAACAAAAAATTCTTGAATATGATTGGATGAATTCAATACCAAGGAAACATCTCATTAACCCCAAATAATTCATTTCAAATTATTGTTTCATGGATTATTTAAAATTGTCTATAGAAAGATTTCTTGTAAAGATCATATCATCAACATATGAACAAACAATCAAGATTTGATCTTTCTTATTCACCCTTTTATACAATGTTAGCTCATTGCTACTTCTGTTGAACCCATTATTGATCAACTATAAATCAATCCTGCTATACCAGCTATACCAAGCTCTGGGAGCTTGTTTAATCCCATAAAGAGATTTATTCAATCTTTTCACTTTATCTTCATGTCCTTTTGTCACATATCCTGGTGGCTTCTCTACATAGTCTTATTATTATAAAATATCACTTAACAATGTTGAATTTACATCCATTTGATAAAATTTCCACCTATTTTGACTCTTGAGTTGTTATGACTAAGACATCTCTAATTGTTTCTAACCTTGCAACTAGTGCAAAGGTCTCACCATAATCAACTCAAAGTTGTCGTGTAAAACCTTTTTCTACCAATCTAACCTTGTACATTTCAACTTCTCCCTTCTCATTAAACTTGGTTCTGTAAACCCATTTTACACTAGTGCAATCTTTGCCTCATGGTAATTCTACTAGATCCAATGTATCATTCTTTTCTATGGAATCCATTTCTTTGTCCATTGATTTGACTCAGTTTCCTTCTTTAATTGCTTCTTCAAAATATGCGGGTTGACAAGTAAACAATGCAAAATTTGAATGCACATCTAGATATTCATATATTTCCCTCAAACTTATATTCTTTCTAGACCTTAGGGAAGCAATTGTAGGGTTAGATTCACTACTTAATTAAGAATTAGGAAGAGTTTGGGCTATTGGGCTAGATGAATCGCCTTGAACATAATTTCTTTAAATCCTTGTTGGAGTACCTCTAACTAATGATTGGGTTTGTGGACCTTGATGTCCACCTTGTGAAATCTTCTCATCTACTTCATCTTCTGCTTGAGGTATTGTTGCTCCAACAATTATAGTATTTCATATGCTCCCATTCCATGCATCATCATCTTCGAATTCAACATCCCTACTGATTATGACCTTATTTGTAACTGGAATATACAATTTATATACATTGGACTAATCATTATACCAAAGAAAGATGCACTTTTCACTTTTTTCATCTAACTTGTTTCTCAACTCTTTAGGCACATGAGCATATGTCACACAACAAATTACTCTAAAGTGTGCTACACTGCAACTCATATGTGTCCATGCTTCTTGAGGGACTTTGTTCTTCACACTTTTAGTGGGAGATCTATTCAAAACATAAATAGAGCAAGTTACTTGTCCACAAAAATAATTTGACAAATGTTTTTATTTCAACATGCTTCTAGCCATATTCATAATTGTTCTATTTTTCCTTTTTTCTACACCATTTGCTAAGGTGTGTACTTTGTTGTAAATTATTTTTTGATGCCATGTTACTTGTAGAAAACATGAAAATCATTTGAATCGTATTCACCTTGTCTATCTGATCTTAACACTTTAATTTGATGGCCACTTTACTTCTCCACCAATGACTTGAATGCTTTGAACTTGTCAAAAGTTTTAGATTTCTTTGCAAGAAAGTACACCCAAGTCTTTCTACTATAATCATCTATGAAGGTTATGAAGTAGTAACTTCCTCCTAGTAACTAGGTTTGCATTGGACCACGTAGATCTGTATGAATCAGCTCCAAGGGTGACTTTTCTCTATAAGACACTCCTTTAGGGAAACTATCCATGTGTAGTTTTACCAAAATGCAGCGCTAACATGAACTAGATGGCTCTTGAATGGGAGGAAAACCTTTTACCATTTTTTTCTACTACAATAATTTTAGGCCACCAAAATGTAGGTGACCAAATCTGAAATGCCACAACCTAAATTCATCCAAACATGTTTTCTTTTTGGAAAATGAGACATTCTATCTACAATAATTCATGGAAATATGACACATTTTATTCATTGTTATCTTCACCATAGTGATCAACATCTTCCTAGGAGGTTTGTCATTATATAAAACAATCATTTCCCTTTTTGGGTAAGTTGTCCAACACTAATAAGGTTATGTTTCAAACATGGGGCTTAGTATAGATATGATATGTGCATTTTTTGTCCTTGTTTGGTCATGATGTTGACCATTACTTTTCCCATAACATTTACCATATTGTTTGTCTCCAATTTAACTTCAGTCCTTATTTAATCATCTAGGTTTGCAATTAGGCTTCTATTTCTTGTCATATGATTGCTACACCCATTAAATATAAGCAAAATATCATGAGAAGTCTCTTGGGCATACTTACAAATAAGGAATAAAGAGTCTCTGTATTTCTCAGAGATGTTATAATAGTTTTCATCATGTTTTCTAAGGTTATCCTTCTTTTTTGTATATTCATGTGCATAATGACCTAGCTTATTACAGTAAAAACACTTAACCTTGGATTTGTAATACCTTTGATTTAGTTGTGAGCTTCTATTGTTGTTCCTCCTGAGCTATGAGGGTTTTGATATGGTCTCCTTTCTTGTTCAAATCTTCCTTACTATTGATTTCATTGCTTCTACTTCTCCTACTCCTGCCTCTTGACCTTGATATTTCTCTGTCTCTTGAGATAGAAACCTCATATTTGAATACATTTTATATAGATGAATCATCATTCCCATATATTTTGGATTCATGGGATAGAAAATATCCCAACATCTCATTTATTGATACTCATGTCAAGTCCTTGGACTCTTCAATGGCCATAATGACTGCATCAAACTTCTTAGGAAAAGTTCTAAGAACCTTCTCTACCACTTTTTGATTTGGAAGTTCTTCACCATTCATTCTTAAATGGTTTAAAATGTTAATGAATTGGGTCACAAACTGGTCTACTAACTCTTACTCCATCTTCTAATTTTCAAAATGCATTATTAACATGTGCAACTTGATTATAGTTACCTTGGTAATTCCCTAATAGTTTATCATTAATATGTCCCAAGTTGTCTTTGAGCGAATTTCACTCAGATAGAATGTTTTTGCATCATTCTTCCTAGTTCTACATACCCATGAACTACAAAATCCCAAACATCCCTAGGTTTGAAGGGTTTCTAATGGCTATTGTGATGGATGCATATGTTTCAGCTAATGGTTGGAGATCCTTTTATTCTCACTACCTGAATACGGTAAAATTGAAGAATATATATCAGATATATGGAAATCAGGAGTTGAGTTCTGGTTCTCAAAGGTTGTGGCCGATCTGGTGGATTTTCTCCAGTAAGTATTGACTATGAGTGGCTAACAATTGGTATGTGTGGATACACTCAAATGTAATAGATCTGAGTGCAATCTCAGA
>JASDQU010109123.1:4372-17330 GCA_032191745.1 Picea mariana
TTGAAATGTTTTCTGTTCTTTTATGAATCTTTCTAGATTATTATTTAATGTGTTGCTGATAAGTTAACATGCATAGATATACAATATTTGATCAATCACACAGAATACACAGAGACATTGATTTTCATGAGGAAACCCATAAAGGGAGAAAACCTCTTCTTCTTAGGATGTCAATCAAGCTCCAATTTTCATGTACACCACATTCTTTAAGCACCAACTCAAATATCAGGCTAGAACCTCTGATAGAAAGCTACAACTTGTAGAGAGTACCAACTCTCATATTTCTCTATCACCAACTAGATGAAATCACCAACTCCCAGGTTTATCTAGCACCAACTCCCAGAATATCTTCTAGTGCCAACTAGAATTTAGAGGACTACAATCCTCCCTAGCACCACCCTACCACCCTTATTGAATCTTACAAAACTTACTTACTTGATCTGTCTCTGATCTGATCTGTTACAAATCGATGTCTCCTCTGCCTTCTTCAGCTTCTATTCTCTACTCCACTTCTGCATATTTCTACTTCTATGCTCTGCGACTCCACTGTACTCTTGTTCATATATGATCCACTCTTTCTCCTCCTATGCACCACTGCCTCTCTGTTCATCTTTTCTTTTGATTCTTATGCTTTGTGCTCCATATGCATTCTATGTGTTGCGCCTCTTCTGTACTCTTTGGATCCCACGTACAACCTCCTTTGACCTGCATAAATAACTATGAATAAGCTCCCTTTATTCTCTCTTATGTGTGTTTTTATCATGCCAAGTCCTTTGCCAGATAATACTCGCAACTCTTCATCTTCTTTGGTGGTTATCCTAAGTCTGTTCGCATTAGTGGTCATTATCCTGAGTTTGTTCATCATCAGTGGTCATTATCCAGAGATTCTTTGGCTTCTCTGGAAGTGCAACCCTTTGTCTTCTCTGTTACAATTGATTGTATTCTCTCTGTTACAGTTATAGTTGATCTTCTATGACAGTTACAAGAGGTATTTTATGTCAGTTACAGGAGGTCCTCATGAAAAAGCTCCTTGCAAAATTCACCCACACGAACTAGCACTGGGTGCAAGTTTCCCCCACATGATCACCGGCTGTGACCACACACCTACCAAAAAGGTGCTACGCGACTTCACACTTTGGATGTTCTGCAGTGAGTCACCTCGATTCTCCCAACTACCGATCTTTTAGGTAGGGCCTAGCGATGATGTCTCCTTCCTCTATTCTTCGCTTATGTGACCTCTGGATGTGACCACACGCTAATCAATAAGGCGCTTTGTGACTTCGTGCATCGGATAATATTCTGTGAGTCAAATCGATTCTCCTAACTCCAAATTTTAAAACTCGACTCTCGTCCAATCGACGACCCATGACATTCCTCGATCTAATGGTCCAAGTCTCCACTTTGTGACTTCACGCTTCAGGTTATCTGCACCCCGCTCTTCACAATTTTCCTAAAGTCTGAATCCACGAAATACTTGGATCAGATCAACGGTCCTTAATGATCAACAACTAACAACTGATATCTCCTTCGCCTTTCGCGACTTCGCACTTCACAATGTCTACGAACTACTCAATGAAGGTTTTTCGATTCACGATTCTGCGAATCTTCGTATCTTCTTCCACGTTTCCTTCCCAGCACCAATGGATAGGATTGGCTCACGGTTGTAGACTTCACAAGTTTCCACTCTTCTCCTTGCAAACATTTCGAAGTCTGAATCCTCGAATTTTAGGATCTGCTTCCACCTGTCCCCTTTGATGATGGATGGTTCTGATAGACCTTGAAACTTTGGGACTTCATGAGTCCACTTCTCCTGTGCACTCTAAAATAATTAAATCCCGTGCTTTTACCTCTAGATCCAATGATGGTTGGTCCATGCACTCAGATCTAACGCCTGAGATCTGTTCTCCTCCTCCGCACGCTCGTTTCTCCTGTCTAGACTCTGATCCAACAATCGAGATTCTTCACAGTGCTCGATCCGACGACCATTGTTGCTCCTCCTCTTGAGCTTACTATTTCTTCTGAATTATAGGATTTTCTAAGTATTCATAGGTTTCAGCCTCTGAACCTTCTCCTACAAAACCGATTGAAAGGTCTCGTCTTTTCTTTTCCTCCTGAGCTTTGTCTTCATAAAAGAGGAATTCTTCCAGTGCTATCATCGTTGCTTTCCTATTTTCCATTGTTGTTGTTATTCTTGCCATCAATTACAATCACACTCTTCCTGTAAACATGCCAACAACTGTAGGGAAGAAATAAACCTCAAGGACACCCCTTGGTTCCTTCCTACAATCTCTCTACTCTATCCCAAATCATTTGTCAAACTTAATCATTTCATCTTACAGTTGAGTATCGCGTCATGCGATTCCAACCAGTCCATACCAATCATTATATCATAAGATCCTAAGATCGTGACATACAGGTTGGCCTTCATTAAAAAATCTCCCAAGTTAATGCTACAGTCTATAACCTTTCCTCCAACCTTATGTTTGGCACTCGAAGCCATTTCTACATATCTGAACTTGTCCTTCTCGACTTCCTTTACCTTAATTATTTTTAGCACTGCACTAAAGATAAAGCTCTATATATCACTTGGATCTATCAAAATACTAAATTTATGATCGACGATTATACCTGACGTCTCAAGCACAGTGGACTGGTGTTGGGCCTGGTGGTTTTTCACCGCTGCATGAATCTCATGGGCGTTATCCAAATCTCCAACTGTAGTGGGTCTTGTTGAGCCGTATGATTTGTCCTTCTCAATCGAACAATCTCGTTGGTAATGTGGCTCTCCACATGTCCAACATCCGGTCTTCGGTCCAGTACTCCTGGTCCCCAAAGTAGAAGTTGTTGGCCTAGCAGTCTGTGACCTTGGTATGTTCTATTGAACATGCCTAAACTTCTGTTGCTGTGGGCGACACTACTGTTGAAGAGGTGGTCCTTTGTTGTGGAGTCTATTGTCATGGTGTTGTGAACATAGGTCTTCTAGGTGTAGATCGATGCCCTGATGCCATTTTGGCTTGTGTCTGATGTTGTTGTGCTACTGATGTCATCTGGCTAGTCAGTCTTGCAGGAGTCCTGCCCTGACCCCTTATGTTTAGTTCTTCCTCAGCTATGATGGCCTTCTGAACTGCATCGTGCAATGTATGTGGAATTAATATCCTCACCTTCTCATGAATGTTGAAGTTAAGGCCGATTACAGACTTGTTGAGATTTAGCTTCTCCATGTTCAGATGTGGAACATACCTAAGTAGCTCCATAAATATGGCTTCATACTCTGGCACCATATGACCACCCTATCGTAAGGCGTTGAGCTCATTGAGTTGACACTCAATGAATTCCTAGGACAAGTACCTCTCTCGGAACCGTTCCTCGAACAAATCTCATGACATGTCTTTGATGACCATGCTTAGTTGAGGGAGGAGTGCTTTCCACCATAGAATAGCACTCCCCTTCAGTGGAAATACCTCCATGCGGACTTTCATGTTGGAGGTGTAATCACGAAGTGCGAAGCACATCACCATGTTCTCCAACCATGCCTCGACGGATGAGCTGTCCATGGCACTCATGAACTCGGGAAACTTTACCTTCTCTAGTTCGTTGTGTATGCTAACACTACCAGCTGGAGCGCGTTGTGAACCTTCATTGGGTATAGATGCTCTGCCCTCATCTCTATCTAGTCGGTTAATCAAGGCCTCTGTCATTCTCTAAAAGGATCTCATCATACCTGCCACCTTCCCCACAACAACATGTTCCCACTCAATGATTTGTTCTTCTCCTTGGGGTATAGAACGCTATGGTGTGGATGATATAAGAGGTCTCACACCTCTTCCTCCAACACCACGTCGTCTACCTCCACGGTGTCCTCTAACCATGATTACCTACATGGACAATTTTCAAAATTAATTAGCGATATGATTCAATCATTCATTTAACACAATGGAAGGCATAATGATTCAATGTCATGGGGTTGAACCCACTCTGATACCATGTGTAAACCCCTCCATTATGACAACAAAGTGAGTACAAAAGAGGTAAATATTTTTGTTTTTGAAAACAAATATTACGACAAGTGGCATGCATCACAACATTAATATAATAACTTCATAATCAGTCTGATCACAATCAATTGAAAACATCACTATTATTCAATCAACCAGGTCACATAGAAACAACATAAGGAAACTACCCACCCAACCTATCCTTCAAGGTTAGGACCTCCAAGACACATAATCAATGCTCAAGGTCATGATTCATCTGATTTATTTTGACCATTTAAGATCTCAGGACTGATGACTGTTCTGAGGAACAAAGAGGTGTCTAAAAACCATTACTCCAATCCTATTTAGCAATTCAAGACTAAAATTTCAACCATACTTTACTATCAATTCTTCATGGTGCAATATATTGATCTACCAAACTTAATCAATCTTCCATGCAATATTAAATGCAACTAAAAAAGAAGATAATTCATAAGAATAATAAGATCCACAATAGCATAAGCACAATCTAAATATTAGATAGAAATATATTTCAAATCATCATTAATAACTTGTTAAAAACAGGTTCATTCATGTCAAACATCATTACCAATACTTCAAACTATTGTAACAAGCACAATCTTCCTGCAGCTCACTATGTATCCTTATATTATGAAATATCTTAATTGAGCAATATACAAGAACTCAAGCTAAAACACATATTCATTGATCAGAACCATAAGAAGATCAAATCTTCCTTAAGAAACACATAAAATTTCAATACTAATTTACATTATATATCATTTATAAATTATAAAATAAATAAATCATAACTAGCAATAATAAGAAGTTAAGGCTGCTATTCATAATATTTTATAAAGAAATAAAGAGAAAATCAATATCATAGTTAGAAATATAATAAAGATTTCTATATACTAACTTACAAGTCCATTTATAAGAATTAAAAGAAAGACCAAGTCTTATTAACAATATATAAGTAACTCAATGCTAACTTTCAAACCATTTAAGGAATTAAAGGAAGACTAATCCTTATTTAATAATATAGATAAATAAGATTCAGATTCCAAATCAAATCTTCATTGTACAGACTTAAAGAAGAATCCAATAATCATTCCAAACAATAAGGTAAATATGTAATTCTTTAGTGGAACATTCTTTACACGGAGGCATTTTTATATTTAAGTTTAGGCCACAAATGATCACATGAATCCGGTACTAAAATTCGGATATCATGTATTTAATTTCAAGGACAAAGAAAATGTGAAGTAATAAAACAATGAACACATCAACGCTGGCCTAGTACACCAACCTTTTAAGTAATAAATACAAATTTACATCAGGAAGTCAAATAATTTTTGTAGCCCAAATTCGTTCCTGAATTAAATCTAAACAAATTAAAAGAAAATTTCCCAAACTACAAAATAAGGAAGCAACAATCGCTAAAAATAAAATTTTGGGTTGTTCATGAGCTTGGTGGTAGTCTTACGGGGTTGCAACTTCAATTCATCAATCAATCAAGCATGGATTCGATAGCCAAGAGTCAATTCATACTACATAAAAATAATCGTGGAAGAAATCCCACACAATACGCATGAGTCAACACCAAAGTTCAACACACAAGCTAACTCAATAATACAATCAACCCCTGTTGGCCCTTGGTTATGTAAGGAAGCGAAGATTAAGAAAGAAAGGTGAAGTACGAACTGCATAGAAGGCACATAAACCAAAAAAGAGTCGAAGTGGTTAAAGAAGAATAAAAGAAGGAGCAAAGTAAAGGAAAATCTAGTCGTTGGAAGAGAAGATCAAGGAAGATAAAGCATCAAAGAAGATGGATCGTGGAAAAATCAACAAGAAGAAAAAGACTCCAATAGATACCTTGGAGCACCTCACGGAAAAGGAGGAAGGATAGGCTGGCGAAGCCCCAAAAACATGGGTCAAGTGAACCTAGGGTTTCAACACCTAGGGTTTTGGATCCAGGGTTTTGACACCTAGACTTCGGTCTACGGTTGTCTGAGAGTCATGTAATGTATAAATAAAGGTCTAGAGGACCTGGGATGGGGTTCGTTCATATTATTATGGTCGATGTTCATGGTTGATTATTGTTGTTGTTGAGAACTCTATTGAGTTTGTATTCTAGATCTTCAGCTGGGTGCGAAGATCAACCCTGCAATTGGGTGTGCAGGGAGGGAAGAGAAAGAGAGAAAGAGTGAGAGATCTGCAACTAAGTGTGCAGATAGAACTATATGTTTTCATATAATAAATCAAGAAACACAGTTATGTGGACGTATTCCTAGAGAGAGGGTGAAACACGTATATCTTATTGTATTTGTGGCTGATGCTGTGTTATTTTTTAAATGTTATACTATTACTTCATTATTGTGTTATATCAGAGATATAACTTCGCGAAGCGAGCATAAAAGTGGGAAAGAATATCTAGATTTGTTTTGTATTGTAGGGTTTTTTTGGTGCGTTGTTGAAGTGTTGAACCCCGGGCCTGCCCCTGTGCCAACAAATGGTTCCGTTTCCAGGACAAGGAACTTATTGAGGGAATGTCAAGGTGGTTTCCATAGAAGACATAGATTCAATAGTGGATAGAAGAACAAGAAAAAGACTTCGCTGAAGCTCAGAATAAGAATCTTAGCATTAGTACAGAAGATTAGTTGGGAAGGTACATCTTTACTGATGTACACAAGATTTTCTTTGGAGGAGTTCATAAGGATTTATATGAGTGGTTAGCCAGATTAGAAGACACCTAGTTTGAGATCAAATCTAGACCATGTATGGTTTAGACAACAACATTGATCAAGAAAGTCAAGAGAGTCGATAACGTTGTGTCTAGAGCAGAGGATCTCTGGCTTGATAGCACTATTGGAGGCTACATTACTAAGTTTTCTATCGATAGAGTAGAATCATATATTCAAGCAGAGAGGTATTTCTTTAAGGGACCTAGAGGAAAGTTCCTACACTTTTTAAAACCGACGATTAAGATGCTATTGCATGAGAAGAATATCCTGAAGATACAGTGAATCTAATGTTCAAGAATTCAGACATCGACAGTGACATAGAAGTTGGAAACATGTGCAGTGGGAGATCATTTAGAGAAGTTCCTCTTGTGGACCTGTTTAAGAAGAATTACGAAGACTAGGGATTCTATAGTGGGGAAGAAACAAAACTAACATACGAAGAGTATTCAGAGTCCGCAAGAACAAAGGAAGTAGGATCTAAAGAACTTCGTCGAGAAGAACCAGAAAATTTAGGCACTGCGTTCACTGTCGAAGTAAGTACTATTACTCCTCCTATTGTTTTAGAAACATTAAGTATCCAGAGTAACCAGAGTAGTCAGAGCAATTAGAGTACTATTACAAGCAATTTAGCACATACTCAGTCGAGAAACCGAGGAAGATCTATGGAAGATGAAATGAGGTTACCTATCTTTAGAGGAGATGGATCCGAGGATCCTGACCAGCGTTGGTTCCTATGCGAAGATGTCTAGAGCATTAATAAAGTCATCGACGAAGCTGTTAAGAGAACTTAGTTTAGTACTACCTTGAGGGATTGCGCTTTGAACTGGTATATAAAGTTTTCTTCAGGACTTGGACTACCTAAACCGCTGAATGACATTAAGACTACATTGAGTGCAGAATTCAAGAAACCTAAGTCAGAGTCATAATGCATTACAAAGTTGAAGGAAATCAAGAAGAAGGTCACTGAACCTGTTTGGGAGTTTGATAAGAGGTTTAAGACTCTGACAGGTTGTTTAATTTTTTAGATCTTAGATGAACAGAATAAAGAACGGTTCATCACTGCCCTCCTGCCGCACATTAGAGTTCCTCTGATGCAACAAAAAGTCACTTCGCAGGCTAAAAATCTAGAGATTGCTATGAAACTAGAAGCAGCCCCTGTAGGAGAATCTAGTCTAGGTATGAGTCAGATCCTAAATCAATTAACTATTTGATCCCTGCAAGTCGAAGATATGGATAGGGACAAAGGAAAGGAAAAAAGAGAAGATATATGGTGTATCATATGTAAATAAGAGGGCCATGACAAAGAGCATTGTCCCCTATTTCATGAATACCTGGCCTCGGGAGCACTTATCCCTTTGAAGCAAGCCACTCTACCATGGTGTGAGGTATGTAGAAATAGACACCGCCTTGGTGAATGCTATTATATGCAGAAATATGTCTAGACACCTACCAATATTTATTGCACATTTTTTAAATCTGTGGGGCATGATGAGAAGTACTGTAGGGCTTACGATCTCATGCATGAAAGATCAAGGGATACATATAGGATCCAAGGAGAAGTTCAACAAGAGGAAATAATGTGCAGTTCAACTCCCCGGGAAGAGGAAATTTCAACCCTCGTGGTGGATTCAGAGGAAGAGGGCGAGGAGGAGGTATGGGTCAAGGTAGAGGTCAGGGCATTTGTTATAATTGCGCATAGCCAGGATATTTGGCAAGGGATTTTCATAACCCTTGTACTACTTGCAACTACTGTAACTCGTTTGATCATGTTATCGAAGAGTGTCTATTATTGTTAGCCAAACTTCAGGAGAGATGAGGAGGGAACCAACAAGTCCAATTGATATTAGCAGAACCTCACGGTGAGGATCCCAGAGTCGTTGTTATTACTAGAGGAGGCACTGTTACAGGAGAAGATAGAGAGACTCCAAGAAATACTGCAGAAGGATCAGGGATAAGAAGAGCTACATAGAAGGCACAATTGTTTGATCCAAGGAGAGAGGCATACTTTTGAAGCTGCAAGGAAAGAATTTGTAGGAGAACAAGCTTCTTCATCTAAGGTACAACTAGAAGTAATGGAATGTGAAATGCCACCATCATTTGACCAGTCTTCTCTATCTAGACAAGGAAAAGAGGTAAGCAATCACATGGACTTCTTATATACATGTATCAATTTGATTAAAGATGAAAAAGTTGTGCAAGAATTACAAAACTTAGTAAGACAATATGAAATTGGAAGAATAGACCCTATGTTGAGTAGGGTTGTGAATCAAGTATCAAGGAAAATAAGGACAAACAAGGAATTACACCTTAGTGCTTAGATTGGAGACTACAACGTGGACTATGTAGTCCTCGACTTGGGATCAAAATAAAATGTTACAACGAAATAGACTTGGGCACTGATGGGAAAACCTAGATTGATCTACTCTCCTATTAGGCTCAGGATGGCTAATCAGTAGGAGGTGAGCCCCTTTGGAAGACTAGAGCATGTCCCTGTAGACGTCGATGGGGTAAGGACGTTTGCAGAATTGAAAGTGATTGAGATTGTTGATGATAGTTGTCCTTATCCTGTGCTGTTAGGAATTGATTGGGATTTCAACAATTCGACTGTTGTTGATCTTAAGAAGAGAAGAATGAAATTTCAAGGTAATCGCCTTAAGTTCATTGCACCTATTGACCCTGATGAAAGTCACATATACACAGAACCAATAACAGAAGAATACCGTGCCTACGAGCTAGAAAACATCTACAAATTGACAGCAAGACAACATGATTATATTAATCCCACAACAGATGGAAATCTAAGCTAGCGAAGTGAAAGTGCATGTTCATCAGATTCAGAGGAAGCATTGGAAAACTGATAGAACAAAATGTATGAAGTCTCCACACGACGATGTGCCAGATTGACAAGACAGTTCGCTGGATTGGCACAGAAGTAAGTAATCTCCCGACATTTGATGGCTTGAATCATTTAGAGACATTTCTAGCTGAATTTGAGAAAAATTTACTAGTACAACAGAGGATGTTGGCACTAGACGAAGCATTGAAAGAAACACCTCTAGATGGTGGGGAACACACAAGAAGAACATCGTAGAATGGGTTTAATGTTGCACTTTACTGACAGTGCACTTCTCAGACCAAGATGAGGGATGCAAAGTTCGATACACAGGTCAGATTTGTCCTAAGGACCATTTGAGAAGTTGTGAGGAATCATGGATCAACATTCCTCAAGAACAGTGGGTGCATAAGTTCTTTAACACATTGGATACTACACCTATCAACTAGTATCTTCAAGAAGAACTGCGCTTAGCCACTTCAGATTGGTACGGTATGAATCAGAACTTTATAGCTACGTTTTTATATGAGATTCAATACCCTACAGTAGACCAGGCTTTACAAATTGTAATACAAAAGGTATTTGAGGAGGCACCTAACCTCCCTTTTTATAAAGAAGAGGATGAATGGACTGCACCTCTTCAGAAATTACAAGGTTGTTATAATATTAATATTGATGAAGATTATGATCCTAGGAATGTAAACATCACAAAAACTGAAGGAAAAAGAGACATAGAAGGGCCAGGGATTGAATTACCTTTTATTGGACAGCCCATTAAAATTAATAAGGTTAATATTGGAACATAGCAAACACCTAAGTTGGCAAATGTTGGATATTATTGGGATGATGCTACTATTGACAAGATCATAGAACTACTGCATGAGTATCAAGACTTGTTTCCAACCAATTTCACAGACATGAAGGGCATTAAAGAGCCCATGGGTGAAATGAAGATCCCTCTAAGACCAGATGCAAGACCCATCAAGCAGATACCTTACGGACTGAACCCCAAATATAAGTAGAAAGTTAAGATAGAATTGGATAGAATGTTGGAAGCAGGAATCATAGAACCAATTGAGGAATTTGAATGGATTATCCCTATGGTGGTCCAAGACAATAAGTCAGGAGAAATCAAAATTTGTGTATATTTAAGGAAACTGAATGATGCATGCCTACATGATCCATTTCCTACAACCTTTACTGATGAAGTTCTAGATAATGTAGGAGGACAAGAGGTCTACTTATTCACAGATGGATTTTCAGGCTATCACCAGATCAAAATTTCTAAGGAGGACAGACATAAGACCACATTTGCAACAGAATGGGGTTATTCCCAGTACACTGTGATGCCTTTTGGCTTGAAGAATGCACCATCCATATTTTCCAGGGTGGTGGTCGAAGCATTTAATGACTTTTTACACAAATTCTTGGAAGCATACTTTGATGATTAGACTGTTTTTATACTAATGAAGGATCATATTGAATGTTTGAGATTAATGTTAGATAAGTGAAGGAAATGTTAGATTTCCCTGAATCTGAAAAAGTGTATTTTATTTTCACCTTTGGGAGTGCTGCTAGGACATATTATGTGTAAGCAGGGGTTGTTGGTAGATCCTTCCAAGATTGCTATCATTGTTGATATACTTCTCCTACTTCGGTTAGGCAGTTGCGCACTGCATTGGGGCACGCTGGATACTATAGAAATTTTATTAAGGGTTATGCACAAATAACAACACCTATGGAGCAGCTATTAAAGAAAGATAGTAAGCTCCAATGGATAGAAGAATGACAGTAGATCTTCGACACAATAAAGTAGAAAATGGTCATTGCGCCAATCTTGGTCTTTCCATATTGGGGTAAGGAGTTCAATGTTCATGTTGATGCTTCACCCATTGCATTAGGAGCAGTTTTAGCACAGCTGGGTGTGGGACATTGAATACCCTATAGACTTTGCTAGCATGAATATTTCTACAGCTGAAAGGAACTATACTATGACTGAAAGAGAAGGCTTGGATATGGTATATGCGTTGTATAAATTTAGAAAATATTTGTTGGGTAGACATTTTAAGATGTTCATTGATCATTCTGCATTGAAATACTTAGTCAACAAGCCAGTGTTGGGGGGAAGAATATGTATAATATCGCTACTACTATTCTAGGAGTATGACTTCGAGATTGTGGTAAATATAGGAAGAATGAATAAAGGACATGATCACTTATCCAGGTTAGAACATGGAGAGGAACCTACTAGCATGGAGGATACACTTCCAGATTCATAATTTTGGCCATTAGAAAATTCGATGATCACTTCACCGAGATAGTTCAGTTCCTATCCATAGGAATGGCACCTCGCGAGTACACAGTCATGCAGAAGAAACAGTTGGTCGTTCATGTTGTTGAATTTAAACTTATAGTTGGAAATTTATATAAGATCAAACTAGATGAGATCCTGAGGAGATGTGTTATGGAGGCAGAAAGACCATTGATCCTAGAAGAAGCACATGAAGGCATCACAGAAGGAAACTATGCAGGGAAAGCAACATCGCAAAAGGTTCTTAGAGCTAGCCTACTTTACATAAGGATGATAAGGAATACTACAGAGCCCACGATGTATTTCAAAGAGTAGGAAAACCTTCCAGAAGGGATGATATGCCTTTAGCACCACAATTAACATTACAAGTATTTGAGAAATGGGTTATTGACTTTGTGGGACCTATTAACCCACCAGGAAAGCGCACAGAAGCTAGATACATCATCACTGCTACAGATTATTTGACCTGATGGGAAGAAGCAAGAGAAGTTAAAGACTGTAGTGAAGATACAACTACGCAATTCATCTTTGAGGATATTATAACCAGATTTGGATGCCCGACGATCCTCATGAGTGATCAAGGCACAGTCTTCATCAACAAAACTATTGAGGCCTTGACTCAGGTATTTGAATTTCACCATCAAAATAGAACACCATACCACCCACATGCGAATGGTACAGTCAAAGATTTCAAAAATATCTTGGAGACCACGCTGACCAAGATTTGCAGCGTTAACAGAGATGATTGGGATTTAAGAATTCCAAAAGTATTATGGGCTTATCGAACTACTTGCAAAAAGCTGACAATGCAGACTCCCTTTAAGCTAGTATATGGCTTGGAAGCAGTGGTACCTATGTAATACTTGGTTCCTAGTTTAATAATTGCAACATTTACAGGTATGGATGACATCGACGTTGTTCAAGACAGGCTTGCACAGTTGATCGAACTGGAGGAAGACAAATTTATTGCAGGATTTCATCAACAGGTACAAAAAGAACAAGAAAAGGCTTACCATTACATACATATCAAGAAGAAAGTGTTTAAGAAAGGATATTTGGTACTATTATATAACAA
>JASDQU010109123.1:17568-38718 GCA_032191745.1 Picea mariana
ACAAAAAATATAGTTTGCACAAACATGGGAAGGGACAAACCAGAAAGCACAGACTGCTACATGTAGTCTGCAGTCGAAGTATTACAGAAGGTACAATCTTGTAGTGACTCAGGACGAGTCACATGTGAGTGTTGGGGGCCTGTTGGCCCTTGGTTATGTAAGGAAGTGAAGATTAAGTAAGAAAGGCAAAGTACGAACTACCTGGAAGGCACATAAACCAAGAAAGGGTCGAAGTGTTTAAAGAAGAAGAAAAGAAGGAGCGAAGTAAAGGAAAATCTAGTTTTTGGAAGAGAAGATGAAGGAAGATAAAGCATCAAAGAAGACGGATCGTGGAAAACTCAGAAAGCGGAAAAATACACCAACGGATACCTTGGAGCACCTCATGGAAAAGGAGGAAGGATAGGCTGGCAAAGCCTCAAAAATGCGGGTCAAGTGGACCTAGGGTTTTGGCACCTAGGGTTTTGGATCTAGGGTTTTGACACCTAGACTTCGGTCTACGATTGTCTGAGAGTCATGTAATGTATAAATAAAGGTCTAGAGGGCCTGGGATGGGGTTCGTTCATATTATTATGTTCATGGTTGATTATTGTTTTTGTTGAGAACTATATTGAGTCTGTATTCTAGATCTTCAGCTGAGTGCGAAGATCAATCCTGCAGCTGGGTGCGCAGGGCGGGAAGAGAAAGAGAGAAAGAGAGAGATATCTGTAGCTAAGTGCATAGATAGAATTGTATGTTTTCATCTAATAAATCAAGAAACACAGTTCTGTGGATGTATCCCTAGAGAGAGGGTGAACTACATATATCTTATTGTCTTTGTGGCTAATGCTGTGTTATTTGTTATCTGTTATACTGTTACTGCATTATTGTGTTAGATTAGAGATATAACTTCGCGAAGAGAGAATAAAAGTGGTAAATAATATATAGATTGTTTTTGCGTTGTATTTGGAATCACTTTTCATTTCCTCTGGTTGTAGACACCTATGTCCTGTAACCCTCTATTGCTACTTTGGGTGAGACTGCATCTTCTTCACAGGTGTTTCCGAAAGGGATGGTAGTTAGGGTTTTGTTGGTGCATTGTTGAAGTGTTGAACCACGGGTTTGCCCCTATGCCAACAACCCTAGTGACCAACAAATACGTTTTAAGACAAGAGCCCAAAAACAAACGCACACTTTAAATGACAAGTTCCTTATTCTTTACACAGGGAATACACCAAGAAAAATTTATAGACTATTGTAAAACAAAAGGAATGCCTGCATCAAATTTCTTTTACAATACTCAGAACTCAAAAATGGTTTTCCTAGAATGCCTAGATATCATATTTCACCAATCAATAAATCTACAAAACCAGAATTATGCTCAACCAAAACTCAATTTGGATCTCAGCGCCATTTAGGAATTCAAAATTCGTTTTATTTAACACACATAAATTTTTGTTCCTTAACAAAAGTTATTCGCCAGAGAAACTAATGACAGGAAGTTTCCCTCTTTTCAAAAGGGAATTGGCCCAAGCTCAACATGTATAACAGATAATTCTTCTCAATCATACAAAACATGACCCATTTCACCACATACATCACAACTATACAAAATATTAAATTAAAATAAAATTATGATATTCAATCACTGGCAATGACTAAAAAAACATGCATTATGTACACAGAAATATCCATTTGCAAAAACCAAGTATAAATCCAAAGGATTGGTAAAATGTAAAGACAACAAAATTTCACAATTCGTGTTGGGAAATTGGTTCAGCAAGAAAAAAAATTAAATTATGTCAAGCAAAGCAATGGCAACGATTCACTAAACGAAATTTTGGGATTTCGGAACATAGAAATTTTCCATCGATTTCCATTGTCCCACACACAATCAGTAGCCAATCTCGAAATTGAAAAGAATAAATAGGATCTCATTCTTGTTGGACAATCAAGGGCGTATAGAAAATTTGAATTACATTTTGAATTACCAATCAATGGCAGTGACTAAGAAGAACTCACGTTCTGGTTAACATCAACTATTAGCAAATAAATGATTCTAAATTTCTCAATTTCTAATCCATCCAACAACGAACAAGTAGAATAAAAATAGATTGGCAAATGAAAAGAGAGCTAAAACAAATTTCCAAATAATTAGTTGAGAAATTGTGAGAAATTGTGATGGTGTCAATTCCAGAATTCCATTTCTTGGATTACACGAATCCATCAAGAACATGCCAGTTTGATATCAGATTTACAACATAGTTACAAAAAATTATAAACTATATATACAATTTAAACTTATTAAAATTACAAAACTCAAATAAGAATACAGTAACCGAAAACGACGAAGTTGAAGATGTTCTTCAACAACTGGCACTCCTTCCTTTCTCCCACTTTCTAATCACAGAGAACTCACTGGTACCTCCCAGCCAACGCTAGGGGTAATCTTCTCCCCCCTTAGCCCCCCGAGTTGCAAAGGGGCCAATCACAAAAACTAGAAATAATATAGGACCAAGTTTGTCTTGCAAGGTAGAGCTACCAGTCTATCCTCAAACTTGGTTTCCCAACTCTCACAAGTAAAACACAGACCCAAAATATTTTTGCATCATAACTTTACCAATAACTAGGGTGATCCATTTCCCATCTAGACCATTTGTTTTATAGGAATTTGCTCATTGACACATGTCCACATGCACAATTTAATTAACTTTTTAATTAAATAAATTAGGATTATTCACCCTCACACTTGTCACACTCTCCCCAAGTTGCACAAGTAATTACTAATTTTATTTTAATTAAAAAGGTCAATTTCCCTCACATCTTCCCATGTGTTCCTATTTTCTCTCTTAGTTGTTCCTTTATTCTCCAAATTTGCATTAATTGAGTGTCTCCTAACTAGATCTTAGTTAGAGTTTGGTTATAAGTCTTCTTCTAGTTAGACTAGTGGTAGGTTGACTCAAGATTCTTTTCCAAGTGTTCTCTTATTCTCTCATATTATTATTTCTTTCTTATTTTAAATTCCTTTTTATTAATTTCATGCACACATGTGTATTATATCTCATCTTTAGATTTTCAGACCATTTTATTTCTTAAATTGATTTATCACATCTCTTTTAATTTAATTTAGTCCCCTAACTAAACTTAGACTTAGGATTAGTCTTTTAATTAGGCTTTGAATTTCATTGGGATTTATAATTAATAGATTCACTCTTTAATTAATTATTTAAATCCGACAAGGTATAAGGATTTCATGTTTTCTAGGCCACCTAGATTTATTGACTCAAATTTTTAATTACGCGACGTGCCCTTCAAGGCGCACCTTCATGCTCCAAGGGTCCCACTTGCCTTTGACTAGTTTTGGTAGTTTGTCCAACCCTTGGAGTCAACACTCCACTCGATCGACCTTGTGAGAGACTAAGGGATTCTAAGGAATAAGGAACTTGTCTTATTGTGCGCCCCTCATAAATCTTCATGAGTGGCTGTCTCAGTCTTCCCTCATGGCATCGTGGACCTCTTGAACTAGGTAATCATTAACCTACAATTGAAGCCACAAAAAGAGTACTAGTAGGCTATGACAAGGACACTGCCACACCTCTCCCTCAATATCTGGTTTCTATGCATGACCCCTCAAGCATCGTCAGCCTGCATCCATTGACAAAACACTGTCACTGATCCATATACATAATCATACTAATTCAATCATATGTCACATATGCGTAAGATGAATATTCACACTAATCACAATCCACTACCTGAATCAATCCAGAGTCCAAGGTAGTTTGTTGATGCCATCGACATCCACAATCTATCAAGTGTCCTGCACACTCGGGAAAACTCATCAATAACATCTGTCAATACATCTATATCGAAAAAAATAAGTCACACCATATAATCATCATCATGTGTAGTCCATAATAGAAACAAAATCACCATGTACCTTAACCAGATCACTTGCATGCAAGTGTCCTCAAAGAATAAGACGATATCATGTGCTCAATAGTGCAAGATGTTACAGAGAGTTGGGAAGAAGTCTTTTGGAAACAAGCAACTCTAAAAAGTCCCTAAATTAAATAATCATCACTGGTTGAACTCTAACAAGGTGCGAAAACTCTACTTGTTGCAGTATGAATCACTACCAAGTGTGACAATGTCACTTTTTTCTCAGATATAAGGGTGCGACAACCTTTCGTACATGGGAAAAAGAAGAGATTCTCGAAGCTTCTAGAGAGAAGATTTGATGATGATTTGTTTACTGATCGATGTGGATCTCACCTGAATTTCCTGATTTGGTGAGATCCTAACCTCTTCATGGCTTCCTCTCTACTCTATAAAAGAGACAACTTCCCAAGGAAAAAAGAAGAAAGAATAGAGGAATAATGAAATTATGGTGAATTGAGAATAGATCCAGATTTGTAATTGAGAGTTTGTGAATCTCACTATATCCCTAAGATATTTAGTTGAGCTAAAGTGTTCTAGTGATGATGATGACATCTATTGAGGCTATGAGGCTATCGATCAAGAATCCTTTTCCTCTTTCATTCCTTGCTCCCACTTCTTTTTTGTGTCTACTTGAATTGCCTCTTCATAACTTTCTAGTTCACCATAATCGATCAACAATAAATAATACAATGAAGGAGAGTATCGTTCATGGGGACTACTTAACATATTATATCTTCTAACAACACTTGCAAGAGTTTGAGGTACCTGTTGCTCTTGTTTTTGTACATTTTGATTTTCTGGTACATTTGGAATTTCATTTTCTTTGATTTAATCAAGCACTGTGTATTCTATGTTTTCCTTTTCCTATTTCTTTACCTACAGCTGGTATTTGTACATCACCTTTTCATTGAATACCACATCTCTAATCCTAATGATTTTGTGATTTTCATAATCCCATAAGCGATAACCAAAATCATTAACACCGTATCCAATAAAGGTGCACTTCTTGGATTTTGCCTCAACCTTTGTTCTGTTTTCTTTATCAATATGGAAAAATGCTTCACAACCAAAAGTCTTTAGAAATTAGTAGTTTAACGTTTTACATGTCCATGCCTCCTATGGAATGCCACCATCCAAGGAGCTTGAAGGCCCTCTATTTATTAATTAAACATCGGTATCTACAACATCTACCCAAAAATGTAAGGTCAACCCAACATGAAATCTCATAATCCTTGCATGTTCCATGATTGTCCTATTCATCCTTTATGACACACCATTTTCTTGTGGTGTTCCTGAAACTGTCTTCTCTCTACAAATCCCATGGTATGAACAATAATTATCAGACTCCTTGCTGCAATATTCACCTCCATTCTCTAATCTAAGACACTTCAACCTTTTTTCGGTCTCTTTCTCAACCAAATATTTCCATTTCTTAATAGTGTCAAAAACATCATATTTTTGTCGAATGCAATAAACCCAAATTTTTCTAGTTTCATCATCAATAAAAGTAACATAATAACAAGATCCACCAATATATGACACATGAGCTGGTCCCCATACATATGTATGGACAATCTCTAACTTTTCACTCTGATTTTCCTTCCCGACTCTAAGAAATCTGACTCTCTTCTGTTTTCCATAAATATAGTGCTCATAGAAATCAAAATCAACTTGTTTAAGATCCAACAACAAATTAATTTTGTGAAGTATCTACATCCCCTTCTCACTCATGTGTCCAATCCTATGATGCCATTGTTATGCATCCACACCTGTAGAAGCTAAAGAGATTCAAGAGTCAACATTACCAGTACATAAATATAGTGTACCTACCTTCTCTCCTTTTTCCGTTACCAGTGATCCTTTAGTGACCTTCCACGCTTTATCTATAAATGTATATATACAACCTTCACTTGCCAATTGTCCAGTTGAAACTAGTTTTCTTCTAAGGTTTGGTATATGTCTCACCTCTTTCAGTAACCATTGGTTTCCATTATTTTTCTTTATTTTTACCTTACCCATTCCATCAATTTGACATGGTTCATCATCACCCAAATAAACCTATCCAAAATCACCTTGAACATAATTTTGAAAATATTTCCTATGGGGTGTGGCATGAAATGAATCCCTTGAATCTACTACCCAAGATTCAGTAATATTATCTAAAGAAACAATCAAAGCATATTGTAACACATCACCTGCTACATTTTCTTCATGATTTTTCTCATGTTGTACATCTCTTTGTTTCTTTGGAGCTCTGCAGTCTTTCTTCAGATGTCATTTTTTCCCACAATTCCATCACTCTATCTTTCCTATTCTAGATTTGGATTTTCCCTTCCTAGACCTCCCACAGTTTCCTGGAATCCTTCTTCTTTCCCTTTGTCTTCACATATTCTCCATGGTCAATGCATTACCTGATGTCTCACATGTTCTTTTCCATCGCATTTCCTCACTAATGATAACATCAACAACTTCATCAAATTTCAAAGTGTTTGAACTAGAGACATAGTTACTTACAACCATGACCAAGCCATTCTAGTTTTTTGGAAATGAACACAAGATTAGAAGAGCCCTAACCTCATCATCAAATTCCACTTTTATAGAACTTAGATGATTAGTAACCGCATTTAATTCATTTAAATGATCGACAACAAACCCATCTTCTTACATATTCATATTAAATAATCGCTTCATTAGAAATACCTTCTTGGAAGCCGAGGGTTTTTCATATCCTTCATTGTCTTTTCTTTCAAAATATTGAAAGTCACCGATGTTTCCAGGGAGAACTGTATCATTCCCAGTGCCTTTCTATCAAGAATATACCATTCTTCGTCCTGCATACTTGCCGGCTGCTTTTCTTTTCCACCCAATAGTAGGTAAATATCATTCTGATATAAATAATATTCCATCTGCATCTTCCATAACTAATAGTTTTGGCTGTTAAATTTCTTGACCTTAAAATTTCCATTTTCCGCCATTTCTCTCATTCGAACCAGAAACCCTCTTTTCCTACGATTTACCTTTTGCTCTGATACCAATTGTTAGAAAAACATGATCTAGAGAAATAAAATTAAAAAAATGCAGAAATAAAAAAAAATAAGATACACAATACAATAGAGAAAAAGATATACGTGGTTCACCCAATATGAGCTACGTCCATCAAAGAAATTTCCATGTCCTTCCTTTATTATTATCCAACAAATGAAGGGATACAACCTACAACATACCCACTATAACTTCCTCTTATTTCTCTCACAATATCGTCTCTTAGAATATAGTATTCACTCACTCACATAACCATAATACGATTCCCTCATACATAAAAGAGGGTTTCCTTCTAGGGAAAAAATCCCTAACATAACTTCTACTGTCATATCTTCGACCTTATAATGAATGTTCTAGATTGACTAGGAAATTACAATATTTTACAAGGAAAAACTTTCCAAAATTTCACTTCGGGGGCGTTTCCCCCAAATCCATGACTAGAGGGTGGGGAGGGGGATAAAAAATTTCTCTCCCCCCCCCTCGACCCCCCTGGCGAGATATGTGGGGGGGAAATCCCCCCCACATCCCCCCATTGGGTATTAGGGTCCAAACATGTCTAAAACACGACCTTTGAATCAAAAAGATAATCAGGCTCCAAAACCAATAAGAAGTAGAAGAGGTCATACCTAAAGAGGACATTCTTCTTGAATACATGGAGCTGGATGTAAACATAGAAGATAGATAATTTATAGATGATGAGCAGAGGGTTCAACATAACATATAATTAGAAACAGAATTGGCAACTCAAGAACCTGCATTTTATCAAGAAGAATGTTTTACCCTCCATAACGCATTATTTGAAAAATATTTAAAGAAGTTGATCTTTGAATGAGTGAATTTGAAAGGAAAATGAATCTAAGAGAAAGATACAAAGCTCTACTTGAATGGAGTCCTGGCATCGAGAACTACCAGAATTCATAGAGTTATTTGGTGACGCTTTAGTAGTATCAATTGATGAAATGGAAGTTGAAAAAGAAAGACTTAAATAAAGGATTAAAGAATTGGAATGTGCTTTAATGCCGCCTCTTATTTTTCTAATTCCAATTGCTAATATTCAACCTGGGAGAAATCCCAACAGAACATCCGAGTTGAATTTCAAAGGAACATCAATTTTGTTGGTTGGAGTCCGGCGATTTGTTGGAGAAAATATTAAAAAGAGAAGGCCCCTTATTTTAGAGGCATGGGATGTAAGGAATAGTATCATTTCTTTTGGTTCCAAGTTAAACAATTTAAGAGAATATCTCCAGGATGAATTTGATAATGAAGAAGGTTTCTATAAGGATGTTTTTATCACATTTATCTTAAAGGTTTCTAATATCAATGAATTGAAAATAAAATAAGAAGACCTAGCTTCCCTTACTTGAATAAAACAACTAAAACTTTGTTGGATAAAAAAGATAAAAGTGATGAAAGAAATATTGGACGATTGTGATGGCCTGGTTGTAAAAAAGGAAGCATTGTATCGAAAATTGATTGAAATAGACATGGAAGGAACTATAGAGGAGGTCCAAGACCCAAAGTTAATTTTAAATTCCATATTTATGGAAAGGAAATAGTTTGAGGAACACGTGGAAATATTAAAAAGTGTATCAACTAGAAAATTTAATAACATGACCGATTATACTGAAAATGAAATTGAAAGTTGGTTGGTAAGTTATGTAAATAGAAACAAAGATACTGAAGATACACTCCACCAACTTTTATTTGAATTAAGATAATTAGAAGGCACAATATTTGATATCAAATTTAGGCAAGAAATAATGTTGCGCCAATGAAAGAATATATTGAAAGGTGGTTAAAACAAGCCCTCATCAAGATAACCGAAGAAGATCAATTAGAGGCAGTTGGTATTGGTCATGCAACCACATAAAGGGATGATACAAGAGGGACATCGACAAACAAATGAGGAGATAAGATTCCATCATAGTGAGTAACATAGATCACATGTTTCCCAATTCATTTCTCTTCCCGTTCATAAAATCATCCAGTTGTGTTTTATCTGTCCCAAGAAAAGCATAACCAATTTTATGATCTTTATCTTTTGTCTTGTTTTCAGGTCCAACCTTGCCCCTGTTACTTTTCTTTATTTTAAGGTCCATGAGAGCCTGATCCCAGTCCAAATTTTGGAAAATGCACTTTATTTCTAAGACTATTAAAGACTATATTATTTTTTGGGAAATCCTAGAGAACTACTACAAGGATAAACTTTAATTATATTTTTTGAATCTTTGATTTTGAGCATTGGATATTTAAATTTTTTCTTATCATATTCTCTTTTGTTATCCATGAAAAGACTCTTTTAAAGTTATATGGTATGCGGGTGCTTCATCTTTCTTTCCTTGAATGTGATAAAAAATATATGATGTTGTGATGGATGTGAGATTCATGTTATATTTTCTATAGTTACTTTGTATCATATTTCTACAAATACTATATTTTATGAGTGAAGGTTCCTTGTCCATTTCTTAGTAATTCTTGATGCATGCATATTCTTTTCAATATTTTATTTATTTGAGTGATAAATATTTTGGAGTTTGGTATTTAACACAGTACACCAAAATTTACGTGGAAACCCAAATGGGAGAAAAACATGGAAAGATTTTCTTATATATAAAAAAAATACATTCATTGGAAGCAACAACTTCCCAATTCTCCAACTACAACATGAAGGAGGCTACAACCCTCTATTCTTAGGCTCCAACCTGAAGGAAGCTACAACTCCCTGAATTCTCTGGCTCCAACCAGAAGGAGGCTACAAACTCATGATTCTTAGGCTCCAACCTGAAGGAAGCTCCAACTCCATGTGTTCTCTGGCTACAACCAAAAGGAGGTTACAATGTCCTTTCCTTGCCCCATCATGTTTCCCTAAAATATAAGTGTAGACCATCTTTCACTACCACAATCATTTCCAGTATCACTTCCACTGTCACAGTCACAGTCACTGTCACTGTCACTTTCACTACCACTGTCTCATCAACTTATAACCTATCACATCAGCCTATCACTATATCCAACCTGTCACTATCACTATACCATCAACCTGTAACTGATCATGAACCAACTAGAACCTGTACCATAATATGCATCAACTATGTGCCAACATATATGCATCAATCATGAACAATAAGATATACCAACTACAACATAAATGATAAGTAGCCAATCATTTACCATATGCCAAACATGAATAAAAACTATACCATATACCATATCATCAATCAAACATAGACCTATACCATATCATCAATGAATAACTAATGCATGTCCCTCATGCATATGCCACCATACATCAAGTGTATACCTCAAATATGAACAATCATATCAAAGATATGAACAATAACAACCATGCCATATGTTGAACTAGATATACCATAATACCTTACTCAATCATGTAGCTAAGATGTAGCTAAATCATATGTCAAACCCTCATCAATATGCCAAGTATGCCTCAAGCATACACCACATCATAATCAAGCATAACCTTCACAACAAGTAGAAAAACATAAAAATACCTTTATAGTTGACCTGAAACATTGAAATCCTGACTTATAAGTTATCTTGTGTCTTCGGGGACCTGGTACTAGAATTTACCCCAAACTTGTCTTGTCCTCGTGGAACTAAGACATCCTATCTTGTGGGGCCTCGCATGAGAGGTATACTGCAACCCACAGGGGTGCCTCATGGGACACTAGTGGTCTGACCCACAAGGGTCAACCAAACTAGGTTTTCCTCATAGATTCCCTCTCACCACTGGAATACTGAAACTTTCGTACTCCTCAGTCTTCGCTACCTCAGATTTTACCGTCACAAACTTAGCCAAAATATCACTAGTTCACTAGAATATGTTCAATAGAATAAGTGAGTGAATGTTCTTCTGAATGGATCCTTGAGGTGTATTTATACTTTTGGTAGGTAACCTCTTTCCTTATTCTTAGGGCCTCTTGAATTTCTTGTTACAGCCACTTCATCCTTTCATTAATTGACTTGTAACCAATAGGGGCCTCTTTACCATTCGTCGAGGATTCTAACTTCACAAGGCCATAACTCCTCAACCGTGAGGAACTACAGAGTGTACCACCTATCATCAAAAATTAAATGATGAGGATTATCCATCCATGAGTGAGTTAACTTCATTTACTATGTCCTTCATGACCTACTTATGTGATCAACTACGGGTTCCATAACCATACTTATGGGTTTCTTGTATACTTCTTCAAAGATTATTCCCATGAGGGCAATGCTTAGAGATATGCCACAAGGGACCACTTTGGAGACTTATCCAAATACACCATCACATCAATTAAAATCAATACACTACTTGTTGACATCAATGAAAACCACCTATCCAACAATCTCCCCCTTTGGCATTGATGGAAATGTTGATGGGATGGGAACACTCATTCTCCCCATGTGATCATTGCTCCCCCTTTTGACCATCTCTCTCCCTGTCTCTGTGCATTTTTTCTTTCTCTCCATTTCCATTCATCTATTTTTTATCTCCCCCTTTGGAATCAATGGAAAAGAATAATCCTCCTTGGGGCTCCTCCTCCTATATACAAGCCTCTTCTTTCTCTTCATGGTGCTTCCTCATGTAATACTTTGATGTATATGAAAAAAACTCAAAATATTCTTGACTTGTATTCTTCAAGTATTTTGCTATTCTCCCCCTATATTACCGTGCTTGAAGCTGTTTGAATCATTATGGGAAAGAAACCATTCCAATTTTCTATCGAAGATACTCAAAGCTCTCCCTCAGAAGAGGTTTGGTGAATATATATGCAATCTATTCTTTTTTCCCAATGTACTCTAGCTTGATGTTCTTATCTGTAGCCCGTTCCCATAGAAACTGATACTTGATCAGAATGTGTTTCATTTTGGAATGCATCACTGGATTCTTGGAGATACATATAGTGTTAATGATATAAAAGAGTATTGAAATGGGCTCATCATACCTCACTTGTATATCATGTAAGGTTTTCTTCATCTAGAGAACTTGAGTGCAACATGTTGCTGATGTAATATATTCTGCTTCTGCTATGGAAAACGATACTAAATATTGTTTCTTGCTTAGCCATGATACCAGATAATCACCCAAGTAGAATATTGCTCCACTTGTACTTCTTCTATCGTCAATTATACCTACCCAATATGCATCTGTGTAGGATACCAAAGATAGATTTTTCCCTTTTGGATAACATAAGACCAATTCTTCTGTTTCCTTGAGATATCTGAATATTCTCTTTACTGCTATAACATGTGCTTCTTTCAGTGATTCTTGAAATATTGCAACTTGTCCAACTTCTTACACCACATCTGGTCTTGATGTTGTCACAGAGTAGGTTTCCAATCATCAATATGTAGAGTCTATGATCTACATCCTTCGATTCATCATGCTTGCTCAACTTGAACCTGGTTTCCATATGAGTACTCATGGGTTTGCAATCTTCCATTCTAAACTTGTTTAACATTTCTCTGATATACTTGGTATGAGAGATGATAATACCTTTATCATGCTGGCATATCTATAATCCCAAAAAGAAAGTCAACTCACTGAGTAAAGACATTTTGAACTCATTTTTCATATCTCTGGCAAACTTCTAACTCAACATGTCATCATCACTTCTGAAGATGATTTCATCTACATAAACTTCAATTATCAATATATTGTCTCGATCCACTTTTATGTACAGATTGATATCTGCATTTCCCTTCTTGAATCCTTGTTGTTGTAGATGTCTGTCCAATCTTGAATACCATGCTCTAGGGGTCTGCTTAAATCCATACAACACTTTCTTCATCCTACAAACATAATCTTCCCTTTCTGACAGTAGAAATACTTCTGGTTGTTCGATGTAGACCTCTTCTTCTGATTCTCCCTTAAGAAAAGATTCCTTAACATCCATCTAATATACTTTGATTATTTTGAAACATGCATAGGATAATATAAATCTGATTGCTTCCATCGTAGAAACTGGTGCAAAGGTCTCTTGAAAATCTATACCTTCAATCTAATTATATCCTTTGCATACTAATCTTGCTTTGTTTTTGGTTACTTGTCCATCCTCTTTCAGCATGTTTCAAAAAATGAACTTTGTACCAATCACATTCTTGTTCTTCAGTCTTGGAACCAATTCCCATTTTCATTCTTCTCTATATGATCTAATTCTTCATCCATATTCTTGATCTAGTGTCCATCTTTCTTGGCCTCTTCAAAACTGATTGGTTCAACTGTAGATAACAATTCTAAGTTTTGTTCTTCTAGTGAAAGTATTCTTCTTATGGTTTCAACTCATGTATATTTATTCCCAATAATCTGTTCTGGTGGATGATTTTTATGTACTCGTCGACTTCGTGTCTTAGGAGGTATCTACTGCTCATCTTCTTCTTGTTTTTCTTCTAGATGCTCTTCTTCATTTGCTTTTTCTTCTTTTAGATCTTCCTCATCATTATGAACTTATGAATATTTTCTTCCTTATTTTCCCTTCCGTACATCAGTCTCATCAATCATTACATTGATGCTTGCCATGATTTTGTTGAGTCTTGGATTGAATCATTTATATTCTTTGATTTTGCTTGAATACCCAACTAGTATGCCATTATCTGCTTGGGTGTCAAATTTTCCAAGCTTTCCATATTCTCTTTTGATATAACTTTTTCTTCTAAATACTCTAAAATGCTTCACATTCGTGGGTCTTCCTATCCATAACTCATAGGGAGTCTTATCATTGTTACTTCTGAGCATTCCTCTGTTTAGGATGTGAACTGTTGTATGTGTTTCTTGTGCCCAAATTATGTCACTCAACTAGGAATATTTCAACATGGTTGTGGCCATTTCCTGTACTGTTCTATTCTTCCTTTCGACAACTCCATTTTTCTGAGGTGTCCTAACTGTTGAGAACCGTCTTTTTATTCCATGTTTGCTACAGAAGTCCATGAATTCCTTTGATATAAATTATCCTCCATTGTTTGATCTTAAACACTTGATTTTTAATTCCATCTTGGTTTCAACCATCTCTTTGTATATCTTGAAATGCTTAAATGCCTCTGATTTCTTCTTGAGAAAGAAAACTGCAATCATTCTTATGTAGTCATCAACTAGTAGCATGAAGTATTGTTCACCATTTAATCCCTTCGTTCCTGTAGTTCCACATAGGTTAGTGTGTACAATCTCCAATGTTTTTTTCGTGGAGTACTCTTTTGATTTGAACTTGCTCTAGGTTTTTTTTCCTTGTAGACAATGCTCACGTAGAGTATTTGTTGGCTTCAAGATCTCGGGCACTTCTTTCACTACTTTATTTCTGTTGATTTTGACAAGGTTGTGAAAGTTTATGTGACCCATCCTTCTGTGCCAGAGCCAAATTTCATTTTCTTTTTCTAAGAAACATCTTTCCTTTCCAATTTCATTAAGGACATATATGTTGTTTGGATTTATTCTAGCTATAGCCACTAAATTTCCCAATCCTTCTTTCCTTATTTCACATTTTTATGAGTCAAAAAAACGTTTTTGTCCTTGATCACACATTTGATTTACTGTTAAAAGATTATGCTTCATATCTTCAACCAACAGAACATTTTCTTCCTTGGCATCTTTGATTCCAATCTTGGTTGTGCTTCTTCCTACAATTATGGGTGAGTTATCATTTCCAAAAGAAACTAATCCATCTTGTTCCTTCTTCAGTGTCAAAAACTTATTCTTGTTACCTGTCATATGCTTCAAACACCTGTTTTCAACATACCACCCACTTTTCTTGTGTTGGTCTTGTAAAGAAAGCGAGCATTATTTAGTATTGAACTGATCTTGCTTCCTTCTCCATATTCTTTGTGGTTCCTATTTGGGACTATTGATATTATGTTTTGGTTCCCTTGGAGGAACAATCAATATACAATATTTGGACATGTGTCCAAAATTGTTTCACTTGTATCACTCTATCTCATTATTTAGTGAGCCAAAATTGTTGTGATTTATGTTCTGTGCTTCATGTGACTTTCTGAGATAATTGTTGTTTGAATGGCCTTCATAGTTGCTTATGTTCTTGGAATAGGATCTACAGTTTGCAGCTTTGTGACCAAAATTGTGACAATAATAATATAAACTAATAAAAATACTTTGATACCTGGATGTTGGATATCTTCTGAATGGTGTTGCTCTTATGAAGCCTTCTTCTTCTTATTCTAGGTGGTCTAGTTCTTCTATGATTTTCTTCCTGAGTACCTCTAACTATTTTTGCATAGGTGCTTTGTTTTTCTTCTTGTTCTGTTGTCTTGGAGCTCAAGCCTATCTCGGTCTTCATCTAGTTGTATCCTAGTCCGGACCTGTCATAGTGTAGCCTTTGACTATTGATGATCTCATCCAATATTTTGGTGCTATTCTACTACTGAAGATCTTTTCTTCGAGTGACTATTTTCGCTTCCAAGATTTCAATCATATTATCCTTTTCTTCCAAGTAACCTTTGAGTATTTCTTTAATCTTTCTGTCTTCTTCTACTTGGATCTTTAACTTCAGGATTCTATTCTCGACTTCTTCTAAGTTAGAATTTTGATATCCTTCTTTCTTCTTTAACTCTACCTCGAGTGACTTGATTTTCTTTCTTTCTTTCCCCAATTCTTCTAAGGCACTGATTAATTTTTCTCTGAGATCGACTTCGCCTTCTTCTTCGAAACATTTAGAATCTTCTTCATCATCTTCTACTACTACCATGAAGAGTACTCTTTCTGAATCATTGTCACTATCATCATCCTCGTCTGATGAAGAGTTGTCTTCCTTTGAGCAGAGACTTTTCTTGAAGAATTTATTTTTGTTCCTTCTCTTGTCTCCCTTTTGATTTTTCTTTTTCTTATTAAGATATTTTTCTTCTTCGCTACCTTTATTCTTAGAATAAGGAAATTTAGAAGAAAAATGATCAATACCATCACAATTAGAACATTTCAATGGAAGCATACCTTTGTACTTTTCGATTCCTCTTTTTAACTTCCTTACGAAGTTTTCCACTTCTTCATCTTCCTTTGAATCTTTAATGCAACTGCAATACGGTTTTGGCTTTTTCTTGTTTTGCTTCTTCATATTCTTGGATGCTTTTAATGTTGCTTCCTTCGTGACTGGACTCTCTTGTTATATCCTCATTTCATAAGTTGTGAATATTCCATGTAGCTCGTCCATGCCCAAATTGTCAATATTTGTTCTTTCTTCCAAGGCTAATATCTTAGGATCAAATCTTATAGGTAGAGATATTAGAACCTTTTGAATGACCACTGACTCTTCAACTTCTTCTTCCAGACCTCTGTTAATGTTCACTATTTCATCAAATCGTAGAAAGTAGGTTGCAATGTATTTATCTTCCTTTATCTTTAGTTGCTCAAACTTAGCTCTAAGGGTTTGGAGCTTAGCTCCCTTGAATTTGGTATGTCCTTCATAAATATTTTGAAGTTTATCCCAAAGATCCTTTGCGGTCTTGCAGTGCATAATTTTGACAAATATTAAATCATCCATACCGCTCATAATGGTTTCTTTAGCCTTTGAGTTATTTTTGTTGAGTTTCTTTCTATGTTTGTCAGTCGAGGGAGTGGATGGTGCTGCATATCCGTTTAATAATACTGACCACAAAACATCAAATACATGTGCATGTAAAAAGGTTTGCATTCTTTTATTCCAAAATGAGTAGTTATGTCCATCAAACCTTGGTGCTCCAATCTTAGTGCATTCCATGATCTCCTTCCAATGGTTAAACTATTTGTTGAAGGACCTGCTATGATACCAATTATTGGAATACTGAGGGGGAGTGAATCAGTATGAGCACTTTATTATCTATGTTAACCACAATATGTAATTATTAACATCATCAACAATATATCATGAGCAATATAAATTAACAGAGCATAATATAAATCCACAGAAACATAGTACACCATGATTTATGTGGAAACCCAAATGGAAGAAAACCACATAATTATTTTCTTATAAATCAAAAGAATATAGTAATTGGAAGCACCAAATTCCCAATTCTCCATCTACAACTGGAAGGAGGCTACAACCCCCTATTCTTAGGCTCCAACCTGAAGGAAGCTATAACTCCTTGAATTCTCTGGCTCCAACTAGGAGGAGACTAGAACCCCTTGATTCTCAAACTCCAACCGGAAGGAAGCTCCAACTACCTCTATTCTCTGGCTACAACCCCTTTTCCTTGCCCCATTTTTCTGCCTTGAAATACAAGTGTAGATAAACTTTCACTACCACAATCACTACCACTTTCACTGCCACTATCTCATCAACCTGTAACCTGTCACATCAACCTATCATTGTATCCAACCTGTCACTGTAACAGTACCATCAACCTATAACTAATCATCAACCAACTAGAACCTGTACCATACCATGCATCAACTGTGTACCAACATATATGCATCAATCACGAACAATAAGATATACCAACTACACCATCAATGATAAGTAGCCAATCATGTATCATATGTCAAACATGAATACAACTTGTACCATATACCATATCATCAATCAAATATAGATCTACACCATATCATCAATGAAGAACTAATGCATGTCCCTCATGCATATGGCACCATACATCAAGTGTATACCTCAACTATGGACAATGATCTCAAAGATATGAACCATAAAAACCATGCCATATGCTGAACCAAATATACCAGAATACCTTACTCAATCATGTAGCTAATATGTACCTCAATCATGTGTCAAATCCTCATCAATATGCTAAGTATGCCTCAAGAATACAGCACATCATAATCACACATAAAGTTCACAACAAGTACACAAACACATCAGTACCTATATAGATGACCTGAAACACTAAAATGATGGCCTGTAAATTATCTTCTGTCTTCAGGGACCTAGTACTAGTATTTCCCACAAACTTGTCTTGTCCTTGTGGTACTAAGACTTCCTTTCTTGTAGGGCCTCACATGATAGTTATATTGCAACCCACGGGGGTGCCTCACAAAACAATAGTGGCTTGACCCATGGGGGTCAAACAAACTAGATTTTCCTTAGATATTCCTGCGCACCACTACAATTTTCAAACTCTTGTACTCCTTAGTCTTCACTACATCATATTTTACCATCATAAACTTAGCCAAAAGATCACTAGTTCACTAGAATACGTTCAATAGAATAAGTGAGTGAATGTTCTTGTGAATGAATCCTTGAGGTGTATTTATACTTTTGGTAGGTAACCTCTTTCCTTATTCTTAGGGTCTCTTGAATTTCTTGTTACTACCACTTCACCCTTTCATTAATTGACTTGTAACCAATTAGGAGCTTCTTGACCATTCGTCTGGGATTCTAACTTCACAAGGCCATAACTCCTCAACCGTGAGGAAATATGTGGCATACCACCTATCACCAGAAAAGACACGAAGAGGACTATCCATCCATGAGTGAGTTACCTTCATTTAATATATCCTTCATGACCTAATTTCATGATCAACTACGGGTTCCATATCCATACTTATGGGTTTCCTATAGAATTATTCAAAGTGTCTTCTCGTGAGGGCCATGCTTAGAGATACACCATAAGGGGACCACTTTGGAGACTTCTCCAAATACACCCATCACATTAGTTGACATCAATCCACTACATGTTGACATCAATGCAAACCACCTTTCCAACAATGAATGGACTTTTTGATGAAGAATATGAAAAATCAGTTTTATAAAAGTGGTCACATGTTGTGAAGAAGGATAAGAAGAGAACTAGGGATTTATTTTGATGTGGGAACTTCTATTACAGGTTCATGGATCTATTCAACAACATAAGGTCATTGTTTCTATTAAACCTAGTCACAAATATAATTCCATCAATGTTAACTTGGCTAAAAATTGCAATTTTCCACAAAGAATATTCAAAGCACATAGGTCGAGGGTGAAAATTTTTAAATTTTTAAAGATTTGAAGATTACCATTGATAAATATGTGTTGTATTCAAATTTTCATGTCATAGATATGTATGATGTGGATATTATTCTTTGATATCCTTGGATGGACTTAGTTGGTACAATTAATATGAATTGGAAAAATAAGTTTTTGAAGCTTTGACACAAGAAAAAGAAAACTACATTGCAGGATATTTCTCTTATTAAATAGGAAGGGCCCAAGAGGGAACCTAAAGAAGTCCTTGCAAGGAAACAAATTGCAATACCTATTCAAGGATACCAGAGGACACCAGAGGATGATATTTTGATATATTCAAGGACACCATAGGATCATGGGAGTATTTAAGGTTAGTATTGTAGTGTCTTGGAGAGTATAAGTTGTATGATAAACTCTTTAAGTGTTCTTTCTTTGAATAAGAGATTCATTATTTAGGACAAATCATTTCAAGAGAAGGAATTGTTGTGGATCCATCAAATATAGAAGCTAGTATGGAATGGATATAGTCTACAAACATACATCAATTATATAGTTTTATGGGATTGACTGGTTATTATAGGAGTTATGTAGAAGGTTTTTGAATATTGTGAATCCTATCATAGAATTGCAAAAGAAAATTGAAAAATTATATGAAAAAAGCAGTGTGAAAAAGCATTCAACAAGCTTAAATGGTTGTCAATAACAACTTCCATACCGGAGGTACCATATATGGATCATGATTTTTTATTTTGTATGGATGCTACAAAATAAGGATTAGGTGCAATCATAATGCAAGAAGGTAGGGTGATTTCCTACGCTTGAATAAAATTGAGACCTCATGAAGAGAACTATGTAATGCACGACTTAGAACTTGATACAATAGTGCATGTGCTGAGGATTTGGAGATATTACTTGGTCGAAATAAAGTTTGAACTTAAGATAGGCCACAATGGACTTACACACACACACACACACAAAGTAATTTGAATTCTAAACAGAGTCATAATTATTGAGTGAGTATGATTTCGACATAACATACATTAAAGGAACACTAAACAAGGTAGTAGATGCCTTGAGTAGAAGACCTTGGATATTCTCAATCTTACCTTTACAAATGAATCTTAGAGAAAAGATGTTGAAATTACAAGAAAATGACACATGGTATGTGGAAGTAAAGACAAAATTAGAAAATGAAGTAATCAGAATTCCCAATTATAAGGGATATACTTTGGATAATGATGGATTATTGAGATCTCAGAGAAGGATTTTTGTACCTAAAATGAATAATTTCGTAAGTTGATACTAAAGAAAGCACACATGATAATATACATGGCTCATCTTGGAGTGAACAAGATGCATGCAGATCTAAAACCACCATTCTTTTGGAGTGGAATGAAGAAGGGCATAATATATTACATGGTGTAATACCATATCCCGAACCCCAATTATAAATGTAAATGTACATATATGCTAGTGAGTTGTCAACACTAAGTTTTGGGTTCTTTTTTTTTCTACGCGCACAAAAGGTGCAGTGCGTGCCCATTTCATAGTTTGCGCACACTTGAGGAAGTGCATGAGGATTGTCTTGAAGTGTACATCAGAACGCGATTTGTAGCCAAGATATTTTTGGGCTATAGAGCCTTTGTATATAAATATTTTGAGGCTGGAGTGCCTATGTGGTTTAGTGCGACAAAGTGATAAGTTTTGCATGCACACAAAGGGAGGGTGCGTGCCCATTTCATAGTTTTGCGCACACCCGAATAAGTGCATCGTGAAGCTAAAAGTTTAGCGATCCCATCTTTGTAAAAATGTAATGACACTTAGATAACTAATGAAAACATATCACTGCATGCAGACCAATCAGAAAAAATGAGACGGGGGGATTAAACTCCACTAGAAAAGGAAAAATGGGCTAAGAGCTAGGAAGAGGGAATATTTTAATAATATTTCCAAAAATATAATATATGGGATATATATTTATCCTAAAATATGAAGGGATGGGAACGAGTCACCAAGTGGAGCGAAGCTAGTTCTTAAAGTGAAAAATGTCTAGTTTTAGCCATGAAAATATATTGTTGGGCCTTAGTGTATTTTTGGGGGATGCATTCATTCCTTCAGCATGTAGACCAATTTTCCTCTGATAAGCATATGTATCTTGTTGTAACTTGCCTCCATCATATGACCCATGTACTTGGGAATGCCCATGTGTTATTAAAGAGGAGGGTTGTCAGGCATGTGTGCTATTGAAGAGGCGGGTTGTCAGGCCCGTGTGCTATTGAAGAGGTGAGTTGTTAGGCCCATGTGTTAT
>JASDQU010109123.1:99110-132062 GCA_032191745.1 Picea mariana
TTTACTATAGGTGGAACAACAGTAAGTTGGATTTCAAAACTGCAAAAGGTTGTTGCACTTTCAACAACAGAGGCAGAGTATGTTGCTACTACAGAGGCTAGTAAAGAGATGATTTGGTTACAGAGGTTTATGGAGGAATTGGGAAAGAAGCAAGAGAATAGCAGGTTGTATTGTGATAGTGAGAGTGTCATTCATCTTGCAAAGAACTCAGCCTTCCATTCAAAGACTAAGAATATACAGTTGAGGTACCACTTCATACGATCTGCCTTGGAAGATGGACATTTGAAGTTGGAAAAGATACACACTAGCCAAAATCAAAGGGAGTAACCAGGGAGAAACTAAGTTCCTGATCAGTTTCAGTTGGTCTTCAAGAATGAAGATGAAGATGAGAAATTTTCCAGGTCCAAGAAGGTTCAGAGTCCAACATATACAACAGCGGTGGAGTTGTTGAGATTAGTCTCCAAGTGGGAGATTGTTGGTTGTGGAGCCTAATTATCTTCCTGATTTAGAGGTCTTTTACTTTCAATCGTGTTTATACCCCATGAATTATTTACACCCCATAAGTATGTACACTCTTCCACGCGGGGGAGTGCAAAGGGGGGGTACCCCCTCTGCGGGGTCTGAGGGGGCTATCCCCCCGACTGGGGGGTCTGGGGGCAAGCAGGCCCCCAGCGGGGGTTTGGGGACGAATCCCCCGAAGGAAAAATTTCCTTGTAAATGTATATTGTAATTTCATTGTAAATCGGGACCATTCATTATAAGGTCATAGATCTAACGATAGAGATTACGTTAGGGTTTTTTTTCCCTAGAAGGCAACCCTCTTTTATGAGGGAAATGTATTGCGGCTATGATGGATGGTGAATATTGTATTCTGAGATAAGAGACTGTGAGAGAAAGAAGAGGAAGTTACAATGGGTTTGTTGTAGGTTGTATCCCTTCATATGCTGGATAATAATAAAGGAAGGACCTGGAAATTTCTCTAGTGGATGTAGCCCACATTGGGTGAACCACATAAATCTGTGTCTCTATTGTATTGTGTATCTTCTGTGTTTTGTTTCTGCATTTGTTTTATTTTATTGCTCCATGATCATGTTTTTCTAACATCAAGTTCATTGATCTAGTATGTGGATTGATTAAGCCTTCAAAGTTCCCTCATTTAACATCTAAAAATGACTCAAATCAATAATATGAAAAGGATATGAAATATAATGATGTAAAACATACACATAAAAAGCATCATGCATACGATCTAGAGCTAATGTTAATGCAAGATGATAAGAAATCAGTCCTGATATTTCAGTGATCTTAAAAGGCACCATATACAGTGGTGATAGTTTGACTCCCTTGCCAAATTTAATTGAATTCTTTTGTGGTCTAACTCGCAAATACACTTTGGCTTATTTATAAATTCTATATATTATATGCACATCCACATAAATTTTCTATTTATTTTGAGCTTCTTTCAATCTTTCCTAGATTGTTTTCATTTGATCTTCTATTTCTTGGATATTTTTGGTCCAATTAGAAATATATCTTCAATTTTGTCCCAACTAGAGTAATTCTATAGATCCTACCATACAAAATCTTGAAAGGGGCCTTCTTTATCGAACTTTGATAACTATTATTATATAAAAATTCCACAACATGAAAATACTATTCCCAACGATTTCGGTGATCCATTACATACATATGCAACATATCCTATAACATCTTATTTAATCCTTTTGTTTTTAGATTTGTTTCAAGATGATATTGCAAAATAAAATTAAGTTGATTTCCCAAGGATTCTTGGAAGGCTATTGCAAAACCTTCCTAAAAATACTAAACCTCTATCCAAATGATCTTTTTTGGAATTCCATGTAGTCTCATTATCTCATTTATAAGAAGTCGTGTTGTTTTTGGTGCTTGATAGGTATTCTTTACTGGAAAAAAATTACTCTTTGTCAAAGTATCCACTACTACTAAGATTGAGTCATGTCTCCTTGACATATTGGACAATCCCACTATGAATTCCATTGAAATCACTTCCCATTTCAATTCTGGTGTTGCATGTGGCTACAATAATCCCACTAGATGTAGATGCTCAACCTATAATTGCTAACGTTCAAGGCATCTAGCCATGTGTAACATCCCCAAATCTGCTCCATGCCACGTCACATAAAAAATTTAAACTCCGATACCACTTTGTAACGTATCCAGCCTCCTAGCTAAGTCTCGTTACCACATTGTAAAGTATCCACTACCGCAACTCGGTAAATAAATCTTTGATATAAATTCTTTATTCTATGGAAGTAACTCATTGAAACCAATAGTGCACACAACTAGCCTTGTGCTACACATAGCTATGTTTTCCTAGTGCACACAAATCGATCTTGTACCACTTGAAACAAATATGTCTCAACAATTTTGCGCACTCAACCATCATTGTGTCGACTGTGTTGACTATCCCTCATCATGCACAACATTTCTAGCTTCACGCTAGAACCCATATGATTATTGTTGAAGTTACTTAACAGATAGTGACTATAACAACAGAATAAACTCATAATACAACTATGCATGAAATCATTCCTATGTCATGAGCAAGCTATATCCCATTTTCACGTGCTCAATGATTCATGCCTTGCCTCAGAATTCCATGATCGTTACGACAGAATTATCTAACAGGAAACTATCATGTTCTACATCTGCAACGGTTAAGCAGAACTAACAATACATGCACAACCCAACATAATTATGTACCAATTCCATAAAGAGAAATAGCATAAGCATTCACATGTTAAACAATATATAAGCACATATAAATTGTCATGGCCCATGCCCTGCATATGCAGTAAACATGCAGTTCTACAACATATATAATCCACGCACAAATATATATACAATTGTAACACATAATATATTTAACATGTATATGCACATTACTTAGAGAATAATACACATAAGAAAACACTTGTATTTTATTGTAATCCACCAACTCTGCATAGACCTTAGACGTTCCTCCCAATCATAGACTATGTCGCTCAAAACTCTTAGAAACAGGTCACCCCCAAGTTGGGGATTAAACTCCACCAAGGAAAAGGATTCCTAAGCCAAGATACGGTATATCAATAGTCAAAACACTTAGACAAAGGTGCCAACCCCAACAAACTGACTACAGTCCCTCATTCCCCACTTACATTTCCCACCCCAAGAAGTGTGCCCCTTCTCTGCTCAGCAGTACTTTGGTTGCCCCAATTCCCTTCTAGGTCTTCAGCAACAGGCCAAACAGGAAGTCTCAGATCCATATAGCTACAACTGGGCACCTTGGGAAAGAAATTCCTAGCAGTTCTCTCATTTGGAGAGAATACTTATGGGCTTGACAACCCGCTTCTTTAATAGCACATGGGTTTGAAAACCCACCTCTTCAATAGAAAATGAGTCTAACAACCCGCCTCTTCAATAACACATGGGCCTGACAACTCACCTCTTCAATAGCACACGGGCCTAAAAACCTGCCTCTTCAATAGCACACAGACCTAACAACCCTCCTCTTTAATAGCACATGGGCATTCCCAAGTACATGGGTCATATGATGGAGGCAAGTTACAACAAGATACAGATGCTTATCAGAGGAAAATCGGTCTGCATGCTGAAGGAATGAATGCATCCCCCAAAAATACACTAAGTCCCAACAATATATTTTCATGGCTAAAACTAGACATTTGTCACTTTAAGAACTAGCTTCGCTCCACTTGGTGACTTGTTCCCATCCCTTCATATTTAGGATAAATATATATCCCATATATTATATTTTTGGAAATATTATTAAAATATTTCCTCTTTCGAGCTCTTAGCCCATTTTTCCTTTTCTAGTGGAGTTTAATCCCCCCGTCTCATTTTTTTCTAATTGGTCTACATGCAGTGATATGTTTTCATTAATTATCTAAGTGTCATTACATTTTTACAAAGATGGGATCGTTATACTTTTAGCTTCACGATGCACGTATTCAGGTGTGTGCAAAACTATGAAATGGGCGCGCACCCTCCCTTGGTGTGCATGCAAAACTTATCACCTTGTCACACTAAACCACCTAGGCACTCCAACCTCAAAATATTTATATACAAAGGCTCTATAGCCCAAAAATATCCTGGCTACAAATCGCGTTCTGATGTACACTTCAAGACAATCCTCGTGCACTTCCTCAAGTGTGCGCAAACTATGAAATGGGCGTGCACTACACCTTTTGTGCGCGTAGAAAAAAACAGAACCCAAAACTTAGTGTTGACAGCTCACTAGCCTATATGTACATTTACATTTATAATGGGGTTTGGGATATGGTATTGCACCATGCAATATATTATGCCCTTATTCATTCCACTCCAAAAGAATGGTGGTTTTAGATCTACATGCATCTTGTTCACTCCAAGATGAGCCATGTATATTATCATGTGTGCTTTCTTTAGTATCAACATATGAAATTATTCATTTTGAGGTACAAAAATCCTTCTGTGAGATCTCAATAATCCATCATTATCCAAAGTATATCCCTTATAATTGGGAATTATGATTACTTCATTTTCTAATTTTGTCTTTACTTCCACATACCATGTGTCATTTTCTTGTAATTTCAACATCTTTTCTCTAAGATTCATTTGTAAAGGTAAGATTGAGAATATATAAGGTCTTCTACTCAAGGCATCTACTACCTTGTTTAGTGTTCCTTTAATGTATGTTATGTTGAAATCATACTCATTCAATAATTATGACCATCTTCTCTGTTTAGAATTCAAATTACTTTGTGTGTGTGTGTGTGTGTGTGTGTGTGTGTGTGTGTGTAAGTCCATTGTGGCCTATCTTAAGTTCAAACTTTATTTTGACCAAGTAATAACTCCAAATCCTCATCACATGCACTATTGTACCAAGTTCTAAGTCATGCATTACATAGTTCTCTTCATGAGGTCTCAATTTTATTCAAGCATAGCAAATCACCCCACCTTCTTGCATTATGATTGCACCTAATCCTTCTTTTGTAGCATCCATACAAACTAAAAAATCATGATCCATATATGGTACCTACGATATGGAAGTTTTTATTGACAACCATTTAAGCTTGTTGAATGCTTGTTCACACTGCCTTTTTCATATAATTTTTCAATTTTCTTTTGCAATTCTATGATAGGATTCACAATATTCAAAAACCTTCTACATAACTCCTGTAATAACCAGTCAAGCCCATAAAACTATATAATTGATGTATGTTTGTAGACTATATCCATTCCATACTAGCTTCTATATTTGATGGATCCACAACAATTCCTTCTCTTGAAATGATTTGTCCTAAATAATGAATCTCTTATTCAAAGAAATAACACTTAAAGAGTTTATCATACAACTTATACTCTCCAAGACACTACAATACTAACCTTAAATACTCCCATGATCCTATGGTGTCCTTGAATATATCAAAATATCATCCTCTGGTGTCCTTGAATAGGTATTGCAATTTGTTTCCTTGCAAGGACTTCTTTAGGTTCTCTCTTGGGCCCTTCCTTTTTAATAAGAGAAATATCCTGCAATGTAATTTTCTTTTTCTTATGTCAAAGCTTCAAAAAATTATTTTTCCAATTCATATTAATTGTACCAACTAAGTCCATCCAAGGATATCAAAGAATAATATCCACATCATACATATCTATGACATGAAAATTTGAATACAACACATATTTATCAATGGTAATCTTCAAATCTTTAAAAATTTGAAAATTTTCACCCTCGACCTATGTGCTTTGAATATTCTTTGTGGAAACTTGCAATTTTTAGCCAAGTTAACATTGATGGAATTATATTTGTGACTAGATTTAATAGAAACAATGACCTTATGTTGTTGAATACATCCATCAACCTATAATAGAAGTTCCCACATCAAAATAAATCCCTAGTTCTCTTCTTATCCTTCTTCACAACATGTGACCACTTTTATAAAACTCCTTTTGCATATTCTTCATCGAAAAGTGCATTCATTGTTGGAAAGGTGGTTTTCATTGATGTCAACATGTAGTGGATTGATGTCAATTGATGTGATGGGTGTATTTGGAGAAGTCTCCAAAGTGGCCCCCTTATGGTGTAGCTCTAAGCATGGCCCTCTCGAGAAGACACTTTGAATAATTCTATAGGAAACCCATAAGTATGGATATGGAACCCATAGTTGATCATGAAATTAGGTCATGAAGGATATATTAAATGAAGGTAAATCACTCATGGATGGATAGTCCTCTTTGTGTCTTTTCTGGTGATAGGTGGTATGCCACATATTTCCTCACGGTTGAGGAGTTATGGCCTTGTGAAGTTAGAATCCCAGACGAATGGTCAAGAAGCTCCTAATTGGTTACAAGTCAATTAATGAAAGGGTGAAGTGCTAGTAACAAGAAATTCAAGAGACCCAAAGAATAAGGAAAGAGGTTACCTACCAAAAGTATAAATACACCTCAAGGATTCATTCACAAGAACATTCACTCACTTATTCTATTGAACGTATTCTAGTGAACTAGTGATCTTTTGGCTAAGTTTATGACGGTAAAATATGATGTAGTGAAGACTAAGGAGTACAAGAGTTTCAAAATTGTAGTGGTGAGAAGGAATATCTAAGGAAACTCTAGTTTGTTTGACCCCCATGGGTCAGGCCACTATTGTTTTGTGAGGCACCCCCGTGGGTTGCAATATACCTATCATGCGAGGCCCTACAAGAAAGGATATCTTAGTACCACAAGGACAAGACAAGTTTGTGGGAAAGACTAGTACTAGGTCCCTGAAGAAATAAGATAATTTACAGGCCATCATTTTAGTGTTTCAGGTCATCTATATAGGTACTGATGTGTTTGTGTACTTGTTGTGAACTTTATGCGTGATTATGATGTGGTGTATTCTTGAGGCATACTTAGCATATTGATGAGGCTTTGACACATGATTGAGGTACATATTAGCTACATGATTGAGTAAGGTATTCTGGTATATTTGGTTCATCATATGGCATGTTTTTTATGGTTCATATCTTTGAGATCATTGTTCATAGTTGAGGTATACACTTGATTGATGGTGCCATATGCATGAGGGACATGCATTAGTTCTTCACTGATGATATGGTGTAGATCTATATTTGATTGATGATATTGTATACGGTACAAGTTGTATTCATGTTTGATATATGATACATGATTGACTACTTATCATTGATGGTGTAGTTGGTATATCTTATTGTTCGTGATTGATGCATATATGTTGGTACACAGTTGATGCATGGTATGGTACAGGTTCTAGTTGGTTGATGATCCGTTATAGGTTGATGGTACAGTTACAGTGATAGGTTGGATACAATGATAGGTTGATGTGACAGGTTACAGGTTGATGAGACAGTGGCAGTGATAGTGGCAGTGATTGTGGTAGTGAAAGTTGATCTACACTTGTATTTCAAGGCAGAAAAATGGGGCAAGGAAAGGGGGTTGTAGCCGAAGAACAGAGGGATTTGGAGCTTCCTTCTGGTTGGAGTTTGAGAATCAAGGGGTTCTAGTCTCCTTCTAATTGGAGCCAGAGAATTCAAGGAGTTGTAGCTTCCTTCAGGTTGGAGCCTAAGAATAGGGGGTCATAGCCTCCTTCCAGTTGTAGATGGAGAATTGGGAATTTGGTGCTTCCAATTACTATATTCTTTTGATTTATAAGAAAATAATTATGTGGTTTTCTCCCATTTGGGTTTCCACATAAATCATGGTGTACTATGTTTATGTGGATTTCTATTATGCTCTATTAATTTATATTGCTCATGATATATTGTTGATAACGTTAATAATTACATATTGTGGTTAAAATAGATAATAAAGTGCTCATATTGATTCACCCCCCCTCAGTATTCCAATAATTGGTATCATAGCAGGTCCTTCAACAAATAGTTTAACCATTGGAAGGAGATCATGGAATGCACTAAGTTTGGAGCACCAAGGTTTGATGGACATAACTACTCATTTTGGAATAAAAGGATGCAAACCTTTTTACATGCACATGTATTTGATGTTTTGCGGTCAGTACTATTAAACGGATATGCAGCACCATCCACTCCCCCGACTGACAAACATAGAAAGAAACTCAACAAAAATAACTCAAAGACTAAAGGAACCATTATGAATGGTATGGATGATTCGGTATTTGTCAAAATTATGCACTGCAAAACTGCAAAGGATCTTTGGGATAAACTTCAAAATATTTACGAAGGACATACCAAATTCAAGGGAGCTAAGCTCCAAACCCTTAGAGCTAAGTTTGAGCAACTGAAGATAAAGGAAGATAAATACATTGCAACCTACTTTCTACAATTTGATGAAATAGTGAACATTAACAGAGGTCTGGAAGAAGAAGTTCAAGAGTCAGTGGTCATTCAAAAGGTTCTAATATCTCTACCTATAAGATTTGATCCTAAGATATTAGCCTTGGAAGAAAGAACAAATATTGACAATTTGGGCATGGACGAGCTACATGGAATATTCACAGCTTAGGAAATGAGGATATAACAAGAGAGTCCAGTCACGAAGGAGGCACCATTCAAAGCATCCAAGAATATGAAGAAGAAAAACAAGAAAAAGCCAAAACCATATTGCAATTGTAGTAAAGATTCAAAGGAAGATGAAGAAGTGGAAAACTTTGTAAGGAAGTTAAAAAGAGGAATCGAAAAGTACAAAGGTATGCTTCCATTGAAATGTTCTAATTGTGATGGTATTGGTCATTTTTCTTCTAAATTTCCTTATTCTAAGAATAAAGGTAGCGAATAAGAAAAAGAAAAATCAAAAGGGAGACAAGAGAAGGAACAAAAATAAATTCTTCAAGAAAAGTCTCTGCTCAAAGGAAGACAACTCTTCATTAGACGAGGATGATGATAGTGACAATGATTCAGAAAGAGTACTCTTCATGGTAGTAGTAGAAGATGATGAAGAAGATTCTAAATATTTCTAAGAAGAAGGCGAAGTCGATCTCAGAGAAAAAATAATCAGTGCCTTAGAAGAATTGGGGAAAGAAAGAAAGAAAATTAAGTCATTCGAGGTAGAGTTAAAGAAGAAAGAAGGATATCAAAATTCCAACTCAGAAGAAGTCGAGAATATAATCATGAAGTTAAAGATCCAAGTAGAATAAGACAAAAGGATTAAAGAAACACTCAAAGGTTATTTGGAAGAAAAGGATAATATGATTGAAATCTTGGAAGAGAAAATAGTCACTCGAAGAAAATATCTTCAGTAGTAGAATAGCACCAAAATATTGGATGAGATCATCACTAGTCAAAGCCTACACTATGACAGGTCCGGACTAGGATACAACTAGATGAAGACCGAGATAGGCTTGAGCTCCAAAACAATAGTACAAGAAGAAGAACAAAGCACCTATGCAAAAATAGTTAGAGGTACTCGGGAAGAAAATCACAGAAGAACTGGACCACCTATAAGATTGAGAACACAAAACCAACAATAAACAACATTTCAAGAAGAAGAAGGCTTCATAAGAGAAACACCATTCATAAGATCTCCAACATCCAGGTATCAAAGTATTTTTATTGGTTTATATAATTATTGTCATAATTTTGGTCACAAAGCTGCAAACTATAGATCCTATTCCAAGAACATAAGCAACTATGAAGGCCATTCAAACAACAATTATCTCAGAAAGTCACATGAAGCACAAAAAATAAATCACAATAGTTTTGGCTCACTAAATAATGAGATAGAGTGATACAAGTGAAACAATTTTGGACACATGCCCAAATATTGTATATTGATTGTTCCTCCAAGGGAACCAAAACATAATATCAACAGTCCCAAACAGGAACCACAAAGAATATGGAGAAGGAAGCAAGATCAATTCAATACTAAAGAATGCTCACTTTCTTTACAATATCAACACAAGAAAAGTGGGTGGTATGTTGAAAATGGGTGTTTGAAGCATATGACAAGTAACAAGAATAAGTTTTTGACACTGAAGAAGGAACGAGATGGATTAGTTTCTTTTGGAAATGATAACTCACCCATAATTATAGGAAGAAGCAAAACCAAGATTGGAATCAAAGATGCCAAGGAAGAAAATTGTATGTTGGTTGAAGATATGAAGCACAATCTTCTAAGTGTAAATCAAATGTGTGATCAAGGACAAAAATGTTTTTTTGACTCATAAAAATGTGAAATAAGGAAAGAAGGATTGGGAAATTTAGTGGCTATAGCTAGAATAAATCCAAACAACATATATGTCCTTAATGAAATTGGAAAGGAAAGATGTTTCTTAGGAAAAGAAAATGAAATTTGGCTTTGGCACAGAAGGATGGGTCACATAAACTTTCATAACCTTGTCAAAATCAATAGAAAGGAAGTAGTGAAAGAAGTGCCTGAGATCTTGAAGCCAACAAATACTCCATGTGAGCATTGTCTACAAGGAAAAAAAACCTGGAGCAAGTTCAAATCAAAAGATTACTCCACGAAAAAAACATTGGAGATTGTACACACTAACCTATGTGGACCTACAGAAACGAAGGGATTAAATGGCGAACAATACTTCATGCTACTAGTTGATGACTACATAAGAATGATTGCAGTTTTCTTTCTCAAGAAGAAATTAGAGGCGTTTAAGAATTTCAAGATATACAAAGAGATGGTTGAAACCAAGATGGAATTAAAAATCAAGCGTTTAAGATCAAACAATGGAGGAGAATTTACATCAAAGGAATTCATGGACTTATGTAGTGAACATGGAATAAAATGATGATTCTCAACAGTTAGGACACCTCAAAAAAATGGAGTTGTCGAAAGGAAGAATAGAACAGTACAGGAAATGGCCATAACCATGTTGAAATATTCCAAGTTGAGTGACATATTTTGGGCACAAGCAACACATACAACAGTTCACATCTTGAACAGAGGAATGCTCAGAAGTAATAGTGATAAGACTCCCTATGAGTTATGAATAGGAAGACCGATGAATGTGAAGCATTTCAAAGTATTTGGAAGAAAAAGTTATATCAAAAGAGAATATGGAAAGCTTGGAAAATTTGACACCCAAGCAGATAATGCCATACTAGTTGGGTATTCAAGAAAAATCAAAGCATATAAATGATTCAATCCAAGACTCAACAAAATCGTGGCAAGCATCAATGTAATGATTGATGAGATTGATGTACGGAAGGGAAAATAAGGAAGAAAATATTCATAAGTGCATAATGATGAGGAAGATCTAAAAGAAGAAAAAGCAGATGAAGAAGAGCATCCAAAAGCAAAACAAGAAGAAGATGAGAAATAGATACCTCCTAAGACATGAAGCCGACGAGTACATATGAATCATCCACCAGAACAGATTATTGGGAATAAATATACATGAGTTGAAACCAAAAGNTACTTTCACTAGAAGAACAAAACTTAGAATTGTTATCTACAGTTGAACCAATCAGTTTTGAAGAGGCCAGGAAAGATGGACACTAGATCAAGGATATGGATGAAGAAATAGATCATATAGAGAAGAATGAAAATGGGAATTGGTTCCAAGACTGAAGAACAAGAATGCGATTGGTACAAAGTTCATTTTTCGAAACAAGCTGAAAGAGGATGGACAAGTAACCAAAAACAAAGCAAGATTAGTATGCAAAGGATATAATCAGATTGAAGGTATAGATTTTCAAGAGACCTTTGCACTAGTTTCCAAGATGGAAGCAATCAGATTTATATTATCCTGTGCATGTTTCAAAATAATCAAGGTATATCAGATGGATGTTAAGGAATCTTTTCTTAAGAGATAATTAGAAGAAGAGGTCTACATCGAACAACCATAAGTATTTCTACTGTCAGAAAGGGAAGATTATGTTTGTAGGATGAAGAAAGTGTTGTATGGATTTAAGCAGCCCCCCAGAGCATGGTATTCAAGATTGGACAAGCATCTACAAAAACAAGGATTCAAGAAGGGAAATGCGGATATCAATCTATACATAAAAGTGGATCAAGACAATATATTGATAATTGAAGTTTATGTAGATGGCATCATCTTCAGAAGTGATGATGACATGCTAAGTTAGAAGTTTTCCAGAGATATGCAAAATGAGTTCAAAATGTCTTTACTCGGTGAGTTGACTTCCTTTTTGGGATTATAGATATGCCAGCATGATAAAGGTATTATCATCTCTCATACCAAGTATATCAGAGAAATGTTAAAGAAGTTTAGAATGGAAGATTGCAAACCCATGAGTACTCATATGGAAACTAGGTTCAAGTTGAGCAAGCATGATGAATCGAAGGATGTAGATCATAGACTCTTCATATCGATGATTGGAAACCTACTCTATGTGACAACATCGAGACCGGATGTGGTGTAAGAAGTTGGACAAGTTGCAATATTTCAAGAAGCACTGAAAGAAGCACATGTTATGGCAGTAAAGAGAATATTCAAATATCTCAAGGAAACAGAAGAATTTGTCTTATGTTATCCAAAAGGGAAAAATCTATCTTTGGTATCCTACACAGATGCAGATTGGGTAGGTAGAATTGACGGTAGAAGAAGTACAAGTGGATAAAACTTCTACTTGGGTGATTATCTGGTATCATGGCTAAGCAAGAAACAATATTTAGTATCATTTTCCACAACAGAAGCATAATATATTATAGCAGCAACATGTTGCACTCAAGTTCTCTGGATGAAGAAAACCTCACATGATATACAAGTGAGGTATGATGAGCCCATTTCAATACTCTTTTATATAATTAACACTATAAGTATCTCCAAGAATCTAGTGATGCATTCCAAAATGAAACACATTCTGATCAAGTATCAGTTTCTATGGGAACGGGCTACAGATAAGAACATCAAGCTATAGTAAATTGGGACAAAAGAATAGATTTCATATATATTCACCAAACCTCTTCCGAGGGAGAGCTTTGAGTATCTTCGATAGAAAATTGGAATGGTTTCTTTCCCACAATGATTCAAACAGCTTCAAGCACGGTAATATAGGGGGAGAATAGCAAAATACTTGAAGAATACAAGTCAAGAATATTTTGATTTTTTTTCATATACATCAAAGTATTACACGAGGAAGCACCATGAAGAGAAAGAAGAGGCTTGTATATAGGAGGAGGAGCCCCAAGGAGGATTATCCTTTTCCATTGATTCCAAAGGGGGAGATAAAAAATAAATGAATGGAAATGGAGAGAAAGAAAAAATGCACAAAGACAGGGAGAGAGATGGTCAAAAGGGGGAGCAATGATCACATGGGGAGCATGAGTGTTCCCATCCCATCAGCGTTTCCATCAATGCCAAAAGGGGAGATTGTTGGACAGGTGGTTTTCATTGATGTCAACAAGTAGTGTATTGATTTTAATTGATGTGATGGTGTATTTGGATAAGTCTCCAAAGTGGTCCTCTTGTGGAATATCTCTAAGCATGGCCCTCACGGGAATAATCTTTGAAGAAGTCTACAAGAAATCCATAAGTATGGTTATGGAACCCGTAGTTGATCACATAAGTAGGTCATGAAGGACATAGTAAATGAAGTTAACTCACTCATGGATGGATAATCCTCATCATTTCACTTTAGATGATAGGTGGTACACTTTGTAGTTCCTCACGGTTGAAGAGTTATGGCCTTGTGAAGTTAGAAGCCTCAACGAATGGTAAAGAAGCCCCTATTGGTTACAAGTCAATTAATGAAAGGATGAAGTGGCTATAACAAGAAATTCAAGAGGCCCTAAGAATAAGGAAAGAGGTTACCTACCAAAAGTATAAATACACCTCAAGGATCCATTCACAAGAACATTCACTCACTTATTCTATTGAACATATTCTAGTGAACTAGTGATATTTTGGCTAAGTTTGTGACGGTAAAATATGAGGTAGCGAAGACTGAGGAGTACGGGAGTTTTAGTATTCCAGTGGTGAGAGGGAATCTATGAGGAAAACCTAGTTTGGTTGACCCTTGTGGGTCAGAACACTAGTGTCCCATGAGGAACCCTTGTGGGTTGCAGTATACCTCTCATGCGAGGCCCCACGAGATAGGATGTCTTAGTCCCACGAGGACAAGACAAGTTTGGGGTAAATGCTAGTACCAGGTCCCTGAAGACACAAGATAACTTATAGGTCAGGATTTCAATGTTTCGGGTCAACTATAAAGGTATTTTTATGTTTTTGTACTTGTTGTAAAGGTTATGCTTGATTATGAAGTGGTGTATGCTTGAGGCATACTTGGCATATTGATGAAGGTTTGACATATGATTGAGGTACATATTAGCTACATGATTGAGTAAGGTATTATGGTATATATGGTTCAACATATGGCACGGTTGTTATTGTTCATATCTTTGATATGATTGTTCATATTTGAGGTATACACTTGATGTATGGTGGCATATGCATGAGGGACATGTATTAGTTATTCATTGATGATATGGTACAGGTCTATGTTTGATTGATGATATGGTATATGGTATAGTTTTTATTCATGTTTGGCATATGGTACATGATTGGCTACTTATAATTTATGTTGTAGTTGGTATATCTTATTGTTCATGATTGATGCATATATGTTGGTACACAGTTGATTCATAGTATGGTACAGGTTCTAGTTGGTTCATGATCAGTTACAGGTTGATGGTATAGTGACAGTGACAGGTTGGATATAGTGATAGGCTGATGTGATAGGTTATAGGTTGATGAGACAGTGGCAGTGGCAGTGACAGTGACAGTGACAGTGGAAGTGATACTGGAAATGATTGTGGTAGTGAAAGTTGGTCTACACTTATATTTTAGGGAAACATTATGGGGCAAGGAAAGGAAATTGTAGCCTCCTTTTGGTTGTAGCCAGAGAACACATGGATTTGGAGCTTCCTTCAGGTTGGAGCCTAAGAATCAGGAGTTTGTAGCCTCCTTCTGGTTGGAACCAGAGAATTCAGGGAGTTGTAGCTTCCTTTAGGTTGGAGCCTAAGAATAGGGGGTTGTAGCCTCCTTCATGTTGTAGTTGGAGAATTGGGAAGTTGTTGCTTCCAATGAATGTATTTTTTTATATATAAGAAAATCATTCCATGGTTTTCACCCATTTGGGTTTCCACGTAAATTTTGGTGTACTGTGCTAAATACCAAACTCCAAAATCTTTATCACTCAAATAAATAAAATATTGAAAAGAATATGCATGCATCAAGAATTCCTAAGAAATGGACTAGGAACCTTCACTCATAAAATATAGTATTTGTAGAAATATGATACAAAGTAACTATAGAAAATATAACATGAATCTCACATCCATCACAACATCATATATTTTTTATCACGTTCAAGGAAAGAAAGATGAAGCGCCCACATACCATATAACTTTAAAAGAGTCTTTTCATTGATAACAAAAGAGAATATTATAGGAAAAAATTTAAATATCCAATGCTCAAAATAAATATTCAAAAAATATAATTAAAGTTTATCCTTGTAGTAGTTCTCTAGGATTTCTCAAAAAATAATATAGTCTTTAATAGTCTTATAAATAAAGTGCATTTTCCAAAATTTGGACTGGGATCAGGCTCTCGTGGACCTTAAAATAAAGAAAAGTAACAGGGGCAAGGTTGGACCTGAAAACAAGACAAAAGATAAAGATCATAAAATTGGTTATGCTTTTCTTGGGACAGATAAAACACAACTAGATGATTTTATGAACAGGAAGAGAAATGAATTGGGAAACATGTGATCTATGTTACTCACTATGATGGAATCTTATCTCCTCATTTGTTTGTCGATGTCCCTCTTGTATCATCTCTTGATGTGGTTGCACGACCAATACCAACTACCTCTAATTGATCTTCTTCAGTTATCTTGATGAGGGCTTGTTTTAACCACCTTTCAATATATTCTTTCATTGGCACAACATTATTTCTTGCCTAAATTTGATATCAAATATTGTGCCTTCTAATTCTCTTAATTCAAATAAAAGTTGGTGGAGTGTATCCTCAATATCTTTGTTTCTATTTACATAACTTACCAACCAACTTTCAATTGCATTTTCAGTATAATCGGTCATATTATTAAATTTTTTAGTTGATACACTTTTTAATATTTCCACATGTTCCTAAAACTATTTCCTTGCCATAAATATGGAATTTAAAATTAACTTTGGGTCTTGGACCTCCCCTGTAGTTCCTTCCATGTCTATTTCAATCAATTTTCGATACAATGCTTCCTTTTTTACAACCAGGCCATCACAATCATCCAATATTTCTTTCATCACTTTTATCTTTTTTATCCAACAAAGTTTTAGTTGTTTTATTCGAGTAAGGGAAGGTAGGTCTTCTTATTTTATTTTCAATTCATTGATATTAGAAACCTTTAAGATAAATGTGATAAAAACATCCTTATAGAAACCTTCTTCATTATCAAATTCATCCTAGAGATATTCTCTTAAATTGTTTAACTTGGAACCAAAATAAATGATATTATTCATTACATCCCATGCCTCTAAAATAAGGGACATTCTCTTTTTAATATTTTCTCCAACAAATCGCCGGACTCCAACCAACAAAATTGATGTTCCTTTGAACTTCAACTCGGATGTTCTGTTGGGATTTCTCCCAGGTTGAATAGTAGCAATTGGAATTAGAAAAATAAGAAGCGGCCTTAAAGCACATTCCAATTCTTTAATCTTTTATTTAAGTCTTTCTTTTTCAACTTCCATTTCATCAACTGATACTACTAAAGCGTCACCAATAACTCTATGAATTCTGGTAGTTCTCGATGCCAGGACTCCATTCAAGTAGAGCTTTGTATCTTTCTCTTAGATTCATTTTCCTTTCAAATTCACTCATTCAAAGACCAACTTCTTTAAATATTTTTCAAATAATGCGCTATGGAGGGTAAAACATTCTCCTTCATAAAATGTAGGTTCTTAAGTCAACAATTTTGTTTCTAATTATATGTTATGTTGAACCTTCTGCTCATCATGTATAAATTATCTATCCTCTATGTTTACATCCAGCTCCATGTCTTCAAGAAGAATGTCCTCTTTAGGTATGACCTCTTCTACTTCTTATTGGTTTTGGAGCTTGATTATCTTTTTGATTCAAAGGTCGTGTTTTAGCCATGTTTGGACCCCAATACCTGATGGGGGGATGTGGGGGGGAATTCCCCCCCCCCCACATATCTCGCTAGGGGGGTCGATGGGGGGGGCGAGAAATATTGCATCTCCCCCCACCCCCTAGTCGTGGATTTGGGGGAAACGCCCCCGAAGTGAAATTTTGGGAAATTTTGCCTTGTAAAATATTGTAATTTCCTAGTCAATCTAGACCATTCACTATAAGGTCGAAGATATGACAGTAGAAGTTATGTTAGGGAATTTTTCTGTAGAAGGAAACCCTCTTTTATGTATGATAGAATCATATTATGGTTGTTTGAGTGAGTGAATATTGTATTCCGAAAGACGATATTGTGAGAGAAAGAAGAGGAAGTTACAGTGGGTATGTTGTAGGTTGTATCCGTTCATTTGTTGGATAATAATAAAGGAAGGACATGGAAATTTCTTTGATGGATGTAGCTCATATTGGGTGAACCACGTATATCTTTTTCTCTATTGTTTTGTGTATATTATATGTTTTATTTCCGCATTTTTTTTATTTTATTTCTCTGGATCATGTTTTTATAACAATTGGTATCAGAGCGAAAGGTAAATTGTAGGAAAAGAGGGTTTCTGGTTCGAATGAGAGAAATGGCGGAAGATGGAAATTTTAAGGTCAAGAGATCTAACATCCAAAACTATTAGTTATGGAAGATGCAGATGGAAGATTATTTATATTAGAAGGATATTTACCTACTATTGGGTGGAAAAGAAAAGAAGTTGGTGATTATGAAGGATGAAGAATGGTATTTTGTTGACAGAAAGGCACTGGAAATGATATAGTTCTTCCTGGAAACATCGACAGCTTTCAATATTTCGAAAGAAAAGACAATGAAGGATATGAAAAACCCTCGGCTTCCAAGAAGGTATTTCTAATGAAGCGATTATTTAATATGAATATGTAAGAAGATGGGTTTGTTGTCAATCATTTAAATGAATTAAATGCAGTTACTAATCATCTAAGTTCTATAAAAGTGGAATTTGATGATGAGGTTAGGGCTCTTCTAATCTTGTGTTCATTTCCAGAAAACTAGAATGGCTTGGTCATGGTTGTAAGTAACTATGTCTCTAGTTCAAACACTTTGAAATTTGATGAAGTTTTTGATGTTATCATTAGTGAGGAAATGTGACGGAAAATAACATGTGAGACATCGGGTAATGCATTGACCATGGAGAATATGGGAAGACAAAGGGAAAGAGGAAGGATTCCTGGAAACCATGGGAGGTCTAGGAAGGGAAAATCCAAATCTAGAATAGGAAAGATAGAGTGATGGAATTGTGGGAAAAAAGGACATCTGAAGAAAGACTGTAGAGCTCCAAAGAAACAAAGAGATGGACAGCAAGAGAAAAATCATGAAGAAAATGTAGCAGGTGATGTGTTATAATATGATTTGATTGTTTCTTTATATAATATTACTGAATCTTGGGTAGTAGATTCAAGGGCTTCATTTCATGCCACACCCCATAGGAAATATTTTCAAAATTATGTTCAAGGTGATTTTGGATAGGTTTATTTGGGTGATGATGAACCATGTCAAATTGTTGGAATGGGCAAGGTAAATATAAAGAAAAATAATGGAAACCAATGGTTACTAAAAGAGGTGAGACATATACCAAACCTTAGAAGAAATCTAGTTTCAACAGGACAGTTGGCAAGTGAAGGTTGTATATCTACATTTACAGATAATGCGTGGAAGCTCACTAAAGGATCACTGGTAACGGAAAAATGAGAGAAGGTAGGTACACTATATTTATGTACTGGTAATGTTGACTCTTGAATCTCTTTACCTCTACAGGTGTGGATACATAACAATGGCATCATAGGATTGGACACATGAGTGAGAAAGGGATGCAGATACTTCAAAAAAGTAATTTGTTGTTGGATCTTAAACAAGTTGATTTGGATTTCTGTGAGCACTATATTTATGGAAAACAGAAGAGAGTCAGATTTCTCAGAGTCGGGAAGGAAAATCAGAGTGAAAAGTTAGAGATTGTCCATACATATGTATGGGGACTAGCTCATGTGTCATATATTGGTGGCTCTTGTTATTATGTTACTTTTATTGATGATGCAACTATAAAAACTTGGGTTTATTGCATTCGACAAAAATATGATGTTTTTGACACTTTTAAGAAATGGAAATATTTGGTTAAGAAAGAGACCGGAAAAAGGTTGAAGTGTCTTAGATCAGAGAATGGAGGTGAATATTGCAGCAAGGAGTCTAATAATTATTGTCCATACCATGGGATTTGTAGAGAGAAGACAGTTCCAGGAACACCACAAGAAAATGGTGTGTCATAAAGGATGAATAGGACAATCATGGAACGTGCAAGGATTATGAGATTTCCTGTTAGGTTGCCCTTACATTTTTGGGTAGATGTTGTAGATACCGATGTTTAATTAATAAATAGAGGGCCTTCAAGCTCCTTGGATGGTGGCATTCCATAGGAGGCATGGACATGTAAAAAGTTAAACTACTAATTTCTGAAGACTTTTGGTTGTGAAGCATTTTTCCATATTGATAAAGAAAAGAGAACAAAGGTTGAGGAAAAATCCAAGAAGTGTACCTTCATTGGATACAGTGTTAATGATTTTGGTTATCACTTATGGGATTATGAAAATCACAAAATCATTAGGATTGGAGATGTGGTATTCAATGAAAAGGTGATGTACAGATATCAGTTGTAGGTAAAGAAATAAGAAAAGGAAAACACAGAATACACAATGCTTGATGAAATCAAAGAAAATGAAATTCCAAATGTACCATAAAATCAAAATGTACAACAACAAGAGCAACAGGTACCTCAAACTCCTGCAAGTGTTGTTAGAAGATATACTATGTTAAGTATTCCCCATGAACGATACTCTCCTTCATTCTATTATTTATTGTTGATCGATTATGGTGAACTAGAAAGTTATGAAGAGGCAATTCAAGTAGACACAAAAAATAAGTGGGAGCAAGGAATGAAAGAGGAAAAGGATTATTGATCGATAAACAACCAGACTTGGGATTTGGTTCAGTTTCTCGTAGGAAAAAGAGCATTGCAAAATAAATGGGTTTATAGGTTGAAGCAAGAAGATGGAGGAAAAAAGTGATACAAGGATAGACTTGGTGTAAAGGGGTTTTTTTGTGGATAAATTAGTGAATGCAGACATGGACCAATCTCCCTAGTTCAGGCACCTAAAACTAGATCAAAATGAAATAGAATACACTCTTTTCCTTAGGTTCAAAAGAAACATAAAATATAGAAGTTCATACCTTTTTAATCGTCATTTGTCCTCAAAAGTTGTAACTCCAAGTTCTCGATTAAATGCTTCGTAAAAGTAGAGATATACAAGAGGAACAAACAAAACAGTGAAAAAAACCAATATCTATATATCTCAATTAACCTATGTAAATAGACAAGAAAAAATACACACAAAGATCATTGACAATATTAGTTAGGAAAGGAAAATGTATCAATGTATTAAATAATTAGGAAACAACTTACAACTTCTGCATTGGCGTTGACAAGCCCCTTCTAGTAGTTCAATGCTTCAAGACCCTCATAGCCTCCATAGATGTCATCATCATCACTAGAACACTTTAGCACAACTAAATATCTTAGGGATAAAGTGAGATTCACAAACTCTCAATTACAAATCTGGATCTATTCTCAATTCACCATAATTTCATTATTCCTCTATTCTTTCTTCTTTTTTCCTTTGGAAATTGTCTCTTTTATAGAGTAGAGAGGAAGCCATGAAGAGGTTAGGATCTCACCAAATCAAGAAATTCAGGTGAGATCCACATTAATCGGTAAACAAATCATCATCGAATCTTCTCTCTAGAAGCTTCGAGAATCTCTTCTTTCTCCCACGTACGAAAGGTTGTCGCACCCTTATATCTGAGAAAAAAGTGACATTGTGGCACTTGGTAGTGATTCATACTGCGACAAGTAGAGTTTCCGCACCATGTTAGAGTTCAACCAATGACAATTATTTAATTTAGGGACTTTTTAGAGTTGCTTGTTTCCAAAAGACTTCTTCCCAACTCTCTGTAACATCTCGCTCTATTGAGCACATGATATCGACTTATTCTTTGAGGGCACTTTCATGCAAGTGATCTGGTTAAGGTACATGGTGATTTTGTTTCTATTATGGACTACACATGATGATGATTATATGGTGTGACTTATTTTTTTCGATATATATGTATTGACAGATGTTATTGACGAGTTTTCCCGAGTGTGCAGGACACTTGATAGATTGTGGATGTCGATGGCATCAACAAACTACCTTGGACTCTGGATTGATTCAGGTAGTGGATTTTGATTAGTGTGAATATTCATTTTACGCATATGTGACATATGATTGAATTAGTATGATTATGTATATGGATCAGTGACAATGTTTTGCCAATGGATGCAGGCTGACGATGCTTTCTAATCAGACTCACATAAGGAGTAAGGGGGTCATGCATAGAAACCAAATATTGAGGGAGAGGTGTGGAAGTGTCCCTGTCATAGCCTACTAGCACTTTTGTCGTGGCTCGAATTGTAGGTTAACGATTACCTAGTTCAAGAGGTCCATGATGTCATGAGGGAAGACTGAGATAGTCGCTCATGAATATTTCTAAGGGGTGTGCAATAAGACAGAGTCCTTATTCCTTAGAAGCCCTTAGTCTCTCACAAGGTCGCCCGAGTGGAGTGTTGACTCCAAGGGTTGGACAAACTACCAAAACCAGTCAAAGGCGAGTGGCACCCTTGGAGCACAAAGGTGCGTCTTGAAGGGCACGTCGCGTAATTAAAAATTTGAGCCAATAAATCTAGGTGGCCTAGAAAACATGAAATCCTTATACCTTGTCGGATTTAAATAATTAATTAAAGAGTGAATCTATTAATTATAAATCCCAATGAAATTCAAAGCCTAATTAAAAGATTAATCCTAAGTCTAAGTTTAGTTAGGGGACTAAATTAAATTATGAATTAAATTAAAAGAGATGTGATAAATCAATTTAAGAAATAAAATGGTCTGAAAATCTAAAGATGAGATATAATACACATGTGTGCGTGAAATTAATAAAAAGGAATTTAAAATAAGAAAGAAATAATAATATGAGAGAATAGGAGAACACTTGGAAAAGAATCTTGAGTCAACCTACCACTAGTCTAACTAGAAGAAGACTTCTAACCAAACTCTAACTAAGATATAGTTAGGAGACACTCAATTAATGCGAATCTGGGGAATAAAGGAACAACTAAGAGAGAAAATAGGAACACATGGGAAGATGTGAGGGAAATTGACCTTTTTAATTAAAATAAAATTAGTAATTACTTGTGCAACTTGGAGAGAGTGTGACAAGTGTGAGGGTGAATAATCCTAATTTATTTAATTAAAAAGTTAATTAAATTGTGCATGTGGACATGTGTCAATGAGGAAATTCTTATAAAACAAATGGTCTAGATGGGAAATGGATCACCCTGGTTATTGGTAAAGTTATGCTGCCAAAATATTTTGGGACCGTGTTTTACTTGTGAGAGTTGGGAAACCAAGTTTGAGGATAGAGTGGTAGCTCTACCTTATGAGGCAAACTAGGTGCTATAGTATTTCTAGTTTTTTTTATTGGCCCCTTTGCAGCTCGAGGGCCTGAGGGGGCAGAAGATTACCCCTAGCATTGGCTGGGAGGTACCAGTGAGTTATTTGTGATTAGAAAGGAAGGACTTCTAGTTGTTGAAAAACATCTTCAACTTCGTCATCTTCGGTTACTGTATTCTTATTTGAGTTTTGTAATTTTAATAATTTTAAATTGTATATATAGTTTATAATTTGTCATAACTCTGTTTTAAATCTGATATCAAACTGGCAGGTTCTTGATGGATTCGTGTAATCCAAGAAACAAAATTCTGGAATTGACGCCATCACAATTTCTCACAATTTCTCAACTAATTATTTGGAAATTTGTTTTAGCTCTCTTTTCATTTGCCAATCTATTTTTATTCTACTTGTTCATTGTTGGATGGATTAGAAATTGAGAAATTTAGAATCATTTATTTGCTAATAGTTGATGTTAACCAGAACGTGAGTTCTTCTTAGTCGCTGCCATTGATTGGTAATTCAAAATGTAATTCAAATTTTCTATACGCCCTTGATTGTCCAACAAGAATGAGATCCTATTTATTCTTTTTAATTTTGAGATTGGTTACTGATTGTGCGTGGGACAATGGAAATCGATGGAAAAAATCTATTTTTCGAAATCCCAAATTGTTTTTAGTGAATCGCTGCCATTGCTTTGCTTGACATAATTTTTTTTTTTTTTTTTCTTGCTGAACCAATTTCCCAACACAAATTGTGAAATTTTGTTGTCTTTACATTTTACCAATCCTTTGGATTTATACTTGGTTTTTGCAAATGGATATTTCTGTGTACATAATGCATGTTTTTTTAGTCGTTGCCAATGATTGAATATCATAATTTTATTTTAATTTAATAGTTTGTATAGTTGTGATGTATGTGGTGAAATGGGTCATGTTTTGTATGATTGAGAAGAATTATCTATTATACATGTTGATCTTGGGCCAATTCCCTTTTGAAAAGAGGGAAACTTCTTGTCATTAGTTTCTTTGGCGAATAATTTTTGTTAAGGAACAAAAATTTATGTGCGTTAAATAAAACGAATTTTGAATTCCTAAATGGCGCTGAGATCTGAATTGATTTTTGGTTGAGCATAATTCTAGTTTTGTAGATTTATTGATTGGTGAAATATCATATCTAGGTGTTCTAGGAAACCCATTTTCGAGTTCTAAGTATTGTAAAAGAAATTTGATGGAGGCGTTCCTTTTGTTTTACAATAGTCTACAAATTTTGCTTAGTGTATTCCCTGTGTAAAGAATAAGGAACTTGTCATTTAAAGTGTGCATTTTTTTTTGGGCTCTTGTCTTAAAATGTATTTGTTGGTCACTGGGGTTGTTGTCATAGGGGCAAACCCGTGGTTCAATGCTTCAACAACGCACCAAAAAAACCCTAACTACCGGCCCTTTCGGCAACACCTGCGAAGAAGATGCAGTCTCACCCGAAGTAGCAATAGAGGGTTACATGATATAGGTGTCTACAACCAAAGGAAATGAAAAGTGATTCCAAATACAACGCAAAAACAATCTATATATTATTTACCACTTTTATGGTCTCTTCATGAAGTTATATCTCTGATCTAACACAATAATGCAATAACAATATAACAGATAACAAATAACACAACATCAACCACAAATACAATAAGATATATGTGGTTCACCCCCTCTCTAGGGATACGTCCATAGAACTATGTTTCTTGATTTATTAGATGAATACATACAATTCTATTTAGCTGCAGATATCTCTCTCTTTCTCTCTTTCTCTTCCCTCCCTGTGCACCTAGCTGCAGGATTGATCTTTGCACCCAGCTGAAGATCCATAATACAGACTCAATATAGTTCTCAACAACAACAATAATCAACTAAGAACATAAACCATAATAATATGAACGAACCCCATCCCAGGTCCTCTAGACCTTTATTTATACATTACATGACTCTCAGAAAATCATAGACCGAAGTCTAGGTGTCAAAACCCTAGATCCAAAACCCTAGGTGCCAAAACCCTAGGTCCACTTGACCCACGTTTTTGGGGCTTTGCCAACCTATCCTTCCTCCTTTTCCATGAGGTGCTCCAAGGTATCCATTGGTGTATTTTTCCACTTGTTGAGTTTTCCATGATCCATCTTCTTTGATGCTTTATCTTCCTTGATCTTCTCTTCCAACAACTAGATTTTTTTTTACTTCTCTCCTTCTTTTCTTCTTCTTTAAACACTTTGACCCTTTCTTGGTTTATGTGCCTTCCACGTAGTTCGTACTTTGCCTTTCTTACTTAATATTCACTTCCTTACATAACCAAGGGCCAACATGCCCCCAACACTCACATGTGACTCGTCCTGAGTCACTACAAGATTATACCTTCTGTAATACTTCAACTGCAGACTACATGTAGCAGTCTGTGCTTTCTACTTTGTCCCTTCCCATGTTTGTGCAAACTATATTTTTTGTGTCTGGTACCCAGTTTCAACTGCACTTGGTACCTAGACCCTTATTCCTTAGTTTTTACTGAGAGTTGCAAGGCAGATGGTTGTCACAGTACAACTTCAACCAACTCTCGTTCACTAAACCATCCTTCCATTATCCATTAAGTGTCTTCAACTGTGAAGATCCTCCTTCTATAACATGGGCAACTTCAAAAGGCCCAAGACAATGTGTCTTGAACTTCCCTAGATGCTTCATGAACTTGTTGTCATATAACAATACCAAATCTCCTTTCTTAAAGACTTTCTTCTTGATATGTATGTCATGGTAAGCCTTTTCTCGTTCTTTTTGTACCTATTGATGAAATCCTGCAATAAATTTGTCTTCCTCCAGTTCGATCAACTATGCAATCATGTCTTGAACAACGTCAGTGTCATCCATACCTATAAATGTTGCAATTCTTAAACTAGGAACCAAATATTCCATAGGTACCACTGCTTCCAAGACATATACTAGCTTAAAGGGAGTCTGCATTTTCAACTTTTTGCAAGTAGTTTGATAAGCCCATAATACTGTTGGAATTCTTAAATCCCAATCATCTCTATTAACGCTGCAAATCTTGGTCAGCGTGGTCTCCAAGATATTCTTGAAATCTTTGATTGTACCATTCGCATGTGGGTGGTATGGTGTTCTCTTCTGATGGTGAACTTCAAATACCTGAGTCAAGGCCTCAATAGTTTTGTTGATGAAGTGTGTGCCTTGATCACTCATGAGGATCGTCGGGCATCCAAATCTGGTTATAATATCCTCAAAGATGAATTGCGCAATTGTATCTACACTACAGTCTTTAACTACTCTTGCTTCTTCCCATCAGGTCAAATAATCTTTAGTAGTGAGATGTATCTAGCTCCTGTGTGCTTTCCTGGTGGGTTAATAGGTCCCACAAAGTCAATAGCCCATTTCTCAAATACTTGTAATGTTAATTGCGGTGCTAAAGGCATATCATCCCTTCTGGAAGGTTTTCCTACTCTTTGAAATACATCGTGGGCTCTGTAGTATTCCTTATCATCCTTATGTAAAGTAGGCTAGCTCTAAGAACCTTTTGCGGTGTTGCTTTCCCTGCATAGTTTCCTCCTGTGATGCCTTCATGTGCTTCTGCCAGGATAAATGGTCTTTTTGCCTCCATAATTCATCTCCTCAGGATCTCATCTAGTTCGATCTTATATAAATTTCCAGCTATAAATTGAAATTCAACAACGTGAATGACCAATTGTTTCTTCTACATGATTGTGTACTTGCGAGGTGCCATTCCTATGGATAGGAACTGAACTATCTCGACAAAGTGATCATCGACTTTTCTAATGGCCAAAATTGTGAATCTGGAAGTGTATCCTCCATGCTAGTAAGTTCCTCTCCATGTTCTAACCTGGATAAGTGATCATGTCCTTTATTCATTTTTCCTGGCTTTACCACAATATCAAAGTCATACTCCTGGAATAGTAGTAGCGATATACATATTCTTCCCCCCAACACTGGATTGTTGACTAAGTATTTCAATGCAGAATGATCAATGAACATCTTAAAATGTCTTCCCAACAAATATTTTCTAAATTTGTACAACGCATATACCATAGCCAAGCCTTCTCTTTTAGTCATAGTATAGTTCCTTTCAACTGTAGAAATATTCCTGCTAGTAAAGTCTATAGGGTATTCAATGTCTCCTACACTCGGCTGTGCTAAAACTGCTCCTAATGCAATGGGTGAAGCATCGACATGAACATTGAACTCCTTACCCCAATATGGAAAGACCAATATTGGCACAATGACCATTTTCTACTTTAGTGTGTCGAAGATCTGCTGGCATTCTTCCGTCCATTGGAGCTTACTATCTTTCTTTAATAGTTGCTCCATAGGTGTTGTTATCTATGCATAACCCTTAATAAAATTTCTATAGTATCCAGTGTGCCCCAATGCAGTGTGCAACTGCCTAACCGAAGTAGGAGAAGTATATCAACAATGATAGCAATCTTGGAAGGATCTACCAACAACCCATGCTTACACATAATATGTCCTAGCAACACTCCCAAAGGTGAAAATAAAATACACTTTTTCAGATTCAGGGCAATCTAACATTGCCTTCACTTATCTAACATTAATCTCAATCATTCAATATGATCCTTCATTAGGATAAAAATAGTCCAATCATCAAAGTATGCTTCCAATAATTTGTGTAAAAAGTCCTTAAATGCTTCGACCACCACCCTGAAAAATATGGATGGTGCATTCTTCAAGCCAAAAGGCATCACAATGTATTGGGAATAACCCCATTATGTTGCAAATTTGGTCTTATGTTTGTCCTCCTTAGAAATTTTGATCTGGTGATAGCCTGAAAATCCATCTGTGAATGAGTAGACCTCTTGTCCTCCTACATTATCTATAACTTCATCAATAAAGGTTGTAGGAAATGGGTCATGTAGGCATGCATCATTCAGTTTCCTTAAATATACACAAATTATTATTTCTCCTGACTTATTGTCTTGGACCACCATAGGGATAATCCATTCAAATTCCTCAACTGGTTCTATGATTCCTGCTTCCAACATTCTATCCAATTCAATCTTAACTTTCTACTTATATTTGGGGTTCATTCCGTAAGGTATCTTCTTGATGGGTCTTGCATATAGTCTTAGAGGGATCTTCATTTCACCCATGGGCTCTTTAATTCCCTTCATGTCTGTGAACTTGGTTGGAAACAAGTATTGATACTCATGCAGTAGTTTTGTGATCTTGTCAATAGTAGCTTCATCCCAATAATATCCAACATTTGCCAACTTAGGTGTTTTCTCTGTTCCAATATTAACCTTATTAATTTTAATGGGTTGCCCAATAAAAGGTAATTCAATCCCTGGCCCTTCTATGTCTCTTTTTCCTTCAGTTTCTGTGATTTTTACATTCCTAGGATCATAATCTTCATCAACATTAATATTATAACAACCTTGTAATTTCTGAAGGGGTGCAGTCCATTCATCCTCTTCTTTATAAAAAGGGAGGTTAGGTGCCTCCTCAAATACCTTTTGTATTACAATTTGTAAAGCCTGGTCTACTGTAGGGTATTGAATCTCAAATAAAATGTAGCTATAAAGTTCTTATTCATACCGTACCAATTTGAAGTGGCTAAGCACAGTTCTTCTTGAAAATACTAGTTGATAGGAGTAGTATCCAATGTGTTAATGAAATTGTGCACCCACTGTTCTTGAGGAATGCTGCTCCAGGATTCCTCACAACTTTGCACATGGTCCTTAGGACAAATCAGACCTGTGTATCGAACTTCACATCCCTCAGCTTGGTTTGAGAAGCACACTGTTAGTAAAGTGTGACATTGAACCCATTCTGTGATGTTCTTCTTGTGTGTTCCCCACCATCTAGCTGGTGTTTCTTTCAATGCTTCATCCAGTGCCAACATCCTCTGTTGTACTAGTAAAGTTTTCTCAAATTCAGCTAGAAATGTCTCTAAATGATTCAAGCCATCAAATGTGGGGAGATTACTTATTTCTGTGCCAATCCNATATCTAGCTGGTGTTTCTTTCAATGCTTCATCCAGTGCCAACATCCTCTGTTGTACTAGTAAAGTTTTCTCAAATTCAGCTAGAAATGTCTCTAAATGATTCAAGCCATCAAATGTGGGGAGATTACTTATTTCTGTGCCAATCCAGCGAACTATCTTGTCAATATGGCACATCGCCGTGTGGAGACTTCATACATTTTGTTCAGCCAGTTTTCCAATGCTTCCTCTGAATCTGATGAACATGCACTTTCACTTCGCCAGCTTAGATTTCCATCTGTTGTGGGATTAATATAATCATGTTTTCTTGTTGTCAATTTGTAGATGTTTTCTATCTCGTAGGCGCGGTCTTCTTCTCTTATCGGTTCTGTGTATATGTGACTTTCATCAGGGTCAATAGGTGCAATGAACTTAAAGCGATTACCTTGAAATTTTATTCTTCTCTTCTTAAGGTCAACAATAGTCGAATTGTTGAAATCCCAATCAATTCCTAACAATGCAGGATAAGGACAACTATCATCAACAATCTCAATCACTTTGAATTCTGCAAACGTCCTTACCCAATCGACATCTACAGGGACATGCTCTAGTCTTCCAAAGGGGCTCACCGCCTGCTGATTAGCCATCCTGAGCCTGATAGGAGAGTAGATCAATATAGGTTTTCCCATCAATTCCCAAGTCTATTTTGTTGTAATATTTTATTTTGATCCCAAGTTGATCCACCGGATCTTTTAATGACTTATGGTTGAGTTTTAATTTTTCATATGTTAATTAACCATTTGAGAAACTTAGTGAAAGAATGAGGAAAGAAGAGGAATTATGACAGCCATATATACATTTGCAGATCTGAAATGAAATAAAAGACAGCAAACCATAACACGCAGATTGATAACGGAGTTCTGCACAACTTTGCCTACGTCTCCAGGCCTTTTTCTCTGTGGGGGAGGCTTCTTTATTTCTGTTCAAAAGCTCAAAAGTACATTGATGCAATGCCAAATGGATATAAGACTGATCTGGTCATTTTCTTCCAGATCTCTAGAACCATGCAAAGAAAACGGCACACAAAACGGACATCCGGAGCTCCCAAAAATGGTTCGACAGCGTCTCCTCTTCAAAAGCTTCTCTGCATCAAAATGGCTTTAGCTTGATTTCTCTCTAGTATAACCCTACTCTGAATGCTCTAATGGCTTCGGATCAGCCGAAAACCCCTATCTGGGCTCTTTCGGCACCTCAATCGGTCGAAAAATGAAGAAGTTATGCCTCCTGGAAGTTTTCCCCTTCAAGCTTCCTGTCACTCGTGCTACAAAACGCACTCTTCTCCTCTGAACCTGGCTCACACGCATTATGTAGCGTAAAAACCTGGCATCGGGAGCAACCACGCCAATGATGCAAACCATGGAATGATTAGGGCACCTCCAGCCCCTAACTGCCTAGGCACCTGGGCATATGGAAAGCTATAATATGACCGCGGGCTTTAAATCTTAACCGTTTGAAACAAGACTTAAGCTCCCCGTGTTGCGCGTGGTCACATGGCTATTGGCAATACACTCTCTGTATGCAATGGGGTGGTCAAAGCATGCGACCGGGGACTCCACGCCATTGTAACCACTCCCGCGCACAACACTACCATAGGTCACATGTTATGTAACAAAAACCATGGGCCGGGGCTAAGCCCCGGCCCGACCCCCCCGCCATATACACTAAAATGTGAATTGAAATATAATCAAATACATATGTATGGTAAGAAACATATGGCGGTACAATGGTCGGCGGATGTTTGTGAAGGCAGATGGTTTAGGGAGGTCCGGGGGTCGAACCCCACGGACTCCATTACAATTTTAACAAAACATTCAACCATACCAATAACATGGTGCCACGTGGCAGCCCATGACTGGGCCACGTGGCACCTTACCATTGACCAAATAATTTCCACGTGTCAACTTCCCATTCGACCACGCCTGCCAATAAAACTCTGCCAAGTCAACACCTGACACGTCATCTTTCGTACGGCCATGTCATCCGACACGTAAGTTGCTGACGTTATCATGTGCCACGTGTCACCCTTCCAGTGGTGACACGTGTCACCTCAGAATTGGTCCAACTGTATGCCCAAATGTCCAAATCTACCTGCCACATGTCACTTCCTGGAGCCGCCATGTGTCACCTATACGGACCTACCATGTTAGCTGTACGGACCTGCCATGTCAGCGTACGAACATGCCATGTCAGCGTCCGTACGAACTGTACGGACTGCACAGTCAGCAATTTTTTTGCCTGTTTGACTTTTCGGACAGAATGCAATATCTTCTCCATACGGAGCCCGTTTGACAAAGTAAATATACCATCGGAATCAGGAAGACGAGACGGACGCAATGGCACATGTTTTGTTGCATTCCGAGCACTTTCATTTTTGAGCATTTTTCAAGCCCTGTCAGGCTTCTGGATCCGATTTCGGATCACACCTCCCCACAATAAGACCTTTTGGTCCCCAAAAGGTTACTGACCAGTCAAAAAGCTTGGGATAGGCCACTCGGCTTGCTCTCTGTCTCTGAACTCTGTCCTGTGCACCTGTCTCATCAAGATCAACTGTAACACAATCATGACAATTGACAGTATATTGTTAGCCATTTGAACCCTGTTACATCTTACTGAAGCTACTATCATCCATGTAGAAAACATTGCTAATGACAACATCAAAAAGACGACTGCAAATGAAATGATATACTTGAAATATCTGCACGACATGAGCTTATCTTGAAGCAACTTATGATTGCTTTTCCATTCAACAACCATGTCTTGTTCTTGCTTAAGATCAATTACTTCATTTGAAACAATTATTGGTTTGTTGCATGCTTGCACTGTGTTCATTAATTGTTCCCTTGTTTGAAGTGTTTTATTTGCTTTAACATGATGAGCATGCACCACATAATCATGACCTGCTTTAGTGAATTGATATTGATTCTTTGTCCTGTAGAAGATTGCCTTACGATCATACAAGTATGGACTACCTAAGATCATTCCACATTCTCTTAACGACACAACATCACAAGTTACTTCATCCACATACTTAGATGAAATTGCAAATTTTATTGTGCACTGCTTTGTTATGTGCATCTGATGATGATTGCTTACCCATTTAAGTGTGTAAGGCTTATGATGATTTTGTGTTTTTAATCCCAATTGTTTAACCAACTCTTCAGAGATTAGATTAGATTGAGATCCACTGTCAATTAATGTGTCTATCTTAGTGTGTTGCATGATTACCCTTATCTGAAACAACTTTTTTCTACAATCAATAGCTTCACCATTTTTACCTGTCATACCAACCAATGAGATCTTTGACTCATCACCTGAATCCGATCCCAAGTCTATGGGTTTTGATGTCGTTGCCACTGTTTGCGTTCCCTTCTTTTCTTTGAACCACTTTGGTCTCTTCTCGGGATGCAATTGCCAACATTTGTCCTCATCATGTCCCTCTTTCTTGAAATGCTTGCAAGAGGGCTTTCCTTCCTTCTTTGACACTACATTTGCATTCTTGCCATTGCCATGCCTTTTCCTCTTGTCCTCTTTCCTCGAAGACGACAATTCCCCTGACACACCTGCTTTCCCTGCTTCAATATACGTAGCTTGAACAGAAACCTCATCAAATTTAGTGGGTCCAAACATGAAAACGGTGTCTCTAATATGCGCAGGCAAACCTCCTATATACTTCATAAGGGTTTCTTGTGTTTGCAAAGGAATATCTAACATTAATGCCATTTTTCGAAATCCATCGGTGTATTCTTGCACTGATTGTCCTTTTCTTAGTTTTAAATATTGCCATTCAATTAGTGCTTTTTCTTTATAACCCAAAGGATAGAATTGTTTCCTAAGTGCAGAAATGAAATCCTTCCATGATGGAAATACATTACCCACATGTTGTGTTCCTTTTTGCAGCTTGCTTTGCCACCAGATAAGAGCTATACCTGCAAGTCTCAAAGATGCCAACTTGATTTGTGTGGCCTCATCCTTGATTTGTTGCACACTGTAGTATACCTCCATTTGCCTGATCCAGTTATCAAGTTTTTCTGCATTCACTTCACTATCATATATGGGCAACTCAAATTTTACATCAAGTTTTAACAATGGCATTTCATGTTTATTCTTATGAACATTTTTCTTTCCACTAGATTTAGAACTTGAACTTGAAGAAGAAGGAGAAGAAGGAGGTGTTGATGGAGGTGAAGGAG
>JASDQU010109124.1:11117-27874 GCA_032191745.1 Picea mariana
TCACTCAGGAAATTGTAGCATAGGTTACAGGCCTTCCTAACACAAGCATACAATGGACAGGAAGATATACAGCGCCAAAATAAGCCGTAGAATATTTGTAGACCCTAGAGAGGAACTAGATAAAAAGGGAAAGGGACTTAACCTTAGCACTCTCAGCAAACCCTGGGAAGAACTGGCAGGTGTAATACAAAGGTATATCACCTGCGACGGAAGGTATGATGTGATCCAACCACACCACCTCAAACTACTAGCAGCTCTCAAACAATGGTTAGTAATCAATTTACCATTTTTTCTAAATTCTATGTTACATGAGGTCGCTATAAGAACACAGAAGGAAAAACATCTCGTTACTATCATTAGCCACCATGGATTGGTAAAACTGATAGTAAATAGGGCCCTGAGTCAAACTCAAATAACCTGGGGTGATCTTATTGAGGCCAATAGGCCCCTACAATTAGAACAACCTGAATTACATTATGAAGACCCAACCCAGGGAATTGAAGTAGCACAAGAAGGAGAAGCCACTACCCAAATCAAAGTTCCACCTCCTCAACCTAAAGTTGAGGCAGACCCCTTCCAATTGGTAGAGACTCATACCTCACAAGTAGGGGAATCAATGAGAAAGAGAAAAAGATAAATTGTTGTTTCTAAATCCTCCATTGAGAGGAAAAGAAGAAGCAGACGGACAAGACAGCCTGAAGAAATCCAGGAAATGATAGAACAACCTGAAGAAATTCAGGAAATGATAGAACAGCCTAAAGAAATCCAGGAAATGACAGAACATCCTGACAAAACATAGGAGATAACTTAGACAGGGCAACCCTTACAGGAATATATTCAAGGAAATTAACAGATAGAACAAACCCCACAAGGAAACAGTCAGAAAGATACCCAGACAATATTGGGACATCTCACAAAACAGTTTTTAAAAATCTATGGGGTAGAGATAGCTCAGGTTCTAGGGAGTTTAGGGACCTCAATTAACAAAGACACAAATAGGCCAAAAGAATACCAAGTGCCAGCGTCTTCTTCAAACCCTATTGAAGACATCCCTGACATTGAGATGTCATTTCCATAGGATACAACACAAGTAGAACCTTATACTGAGATAAATATCCTGGCAATGCAAGTAGAATAAATAGAGGAACAACTATTGACTGATCATGGTGAGGAAAACCCTGACAGTTCACAAAAATAGAAATCAGGAAAAAGTCACAGTAGAATCAGAATGTTAAAACAGGAGAACAATTTGTTGAAGAGAAGTGTTAAAGCATAAACTTGGCAAACTTAAGGAAATTATCAAAGAATTAAGAAAACAATTAGAGCAATCCGATGAGGCTCATGAAAGAAAGAAGACCAAAAGACACAGAACACGGGGAAGGAACCCTCTTCCTAGGACGATAGTCCAAACAAGTTCTGTAGGAACACAGGCAGAGCTGCATATCCTTGAAGAGACAAAAGAAATGGAACTTCAGACTGAGATTACAGCAACAGAAAGGGTAGTTGTTCGAAATGAAGAGGAGATTCATTTGGAAGCATATGAAACAGAGGCTCAACCAGAAATTCCATAAGGAGTAGCTGCTCAACCTGAGGAAGTGATTCCCACTCCTCTGGAGACCACAGATGCAAAAAATCAGACAGTAGTCCTGGGAATAAAAGAAGCATCCTATCATACTGAAGAAGCATCTCATTTTCGGGAACAAAGTGCCATCATTGATAGACTAGAAGCAGAGCTGGTACAAGCCCAGCAAGACTTGACTCAAACCAGAGATGAAATGGTGACCATGGAAGAGCACCAAAGAGTTGTTAAACAACTTCAAGCCATGTTAGCTATGGAAAATGAGACCTATGATGAACTGACTAAGGCTGAAGGGAGGACAAAGAAAGTACAAGGTCAATTAGAAAAATATTTGGAGCAAATCAAAGAGATTGTGATGTATACACTGATGCAATAGATTGTAGAGCTCCTGCTACCAATTATACTTTGTTTTTATTAGAATGTTACATGTTGTTAAGGGTGAAATCTATTCGAGTAGGTAAACTGATTAAATTCACCACTATCTATGAGTTTGTGTCATGTTTTAGAGAGCAGGAAGAGAAGGTACAATATTTTTTGTGCGAGCTATACTTCCATAACTTCATTTTGGAAGACAACAGTAAAGATAATCCTGGTCCTTTTATTGGATACATACAACTTCAAGCATTCCTATCCTTCACTAAAAATAAAATCAGTTGGGCTAAAGCTCACAAAAATTTCATGAAGAGAGAAACTGAATTAGATCTTCGGATCAGAGGGGAACCACCAAAATCTTTTCCATCCATCATGCGACATAGGACATTCATGAAAAGGGAAGGGGTGAGAGGCTCTTTAGGTTCTATTCACCAACAGGTTATACGATCAGGCATGACATATTTTAGGTAACTCAAAGAAGAAGATCTTGTTGGCTCCAATTTAATATGGGATGCCTCCCCAAATGAAGTAAAGATTAGGGAACCCTTTGGTTTCAATAATTTCTTTGCAGCCACCTTCAGAATAGAAAGATATGCCAGAATGATCTAAGAAGAATGACTTGCCTAGAATGGGAGTAGATATAATACCCCTATTATCTGGTTTCCTCCAAAGGATTATTAGAGAGATTATCAAATTAATAGGAAGAGGGAAGACGTTTCTTTTGGAGAACTCAGACGTAAGAATGGGTTCAGGGCACCTAGTGAACCAAATTTTCCTCCTTACGGCATCACTGCTTTACATGTAAGAACTTAGCTTGCATGAGGGCATGCAAGAAGGTAAGATGGGGGGTATGTTGGGTTATGAAAAAGGTACAAATATTCCCCTCATTCCCATGATTTATGATATAATCTTGATTGACTTTTCTGTTACTTAGGAATAAAATAGGATAGAAAATGATTAAAATGTCTTCTAGAAATATTATTGAGTTGTATTTTATAAATTCTAAAATATGGTTGGAATTGTTTGATTTTGTTATAGGAATGGGTAATTATTGGTAAACCCATGATAGCTGAAGAGATTTAGAATATACGTAAGCTATTGGAGGTTAAAGATACTGGGCGCAAAGCAGTTTCAAGAGAGATTAGTTCTCTATTTTGTAAACTTCATAAATAGTCATAGCGATCCTGAGGATATCTCGATCCTCAGGATAGCTTAATTTACCCATATTTTGCAATATATAAAGGGTAATGGATCCTGGAAAGGATCATCTAAGAATTTTATCCAAGCATTTAAAATTCAGAATTTCTCTGCGCAAGCAGTTTTTGTAAATGGTGTATCAGTTATGGAATTGATAAAGGCTTTGAACGTTTTCATCATTTTTGCATACTGAGTTTCTAGCAGCAGTGCTTCTGAATACCAAGGGCCCAGTCTGAAGGAGTTACTGTCTCAATATGTAATTGTATCAGTTTGATTTATGTTTTGTGCTTTAAATCTCTCTTGCAATAGTTAAGATAAATGCATAAGTGCGTTAATGTTTTCATGTTGTTTGCTTACAGAAGATAGATGCTTCATTTTGAATGTTATCGATTGTTTTTCTAGTTTCCATTGTTGTAGTTTAATTCTTGAAAGTTCCTCTCATTTTCACATGCATTGTTCCCTTTCGCTTAAATTATCATTTATTGTCCCTTTCGCTTAAATTAGCATTTGTTGTCCCTTTCGCTTAAATTAGCATTTGATGTCCTTTTCGCAATTAGCATTTGTTGTCCCTTTCCCTTAGTTTAGTATTTGTTGTTCCTTTTTTCTCAATTAGCATTTGTTGTTCTTTCCATTTACTGTTATGTTCTCAATTTACAGTACTCAGCTATTTATTTCCAACAAATTAGATAGTCATTAATAGATTAGTTTATTAAGCTTTTCCATAGATTCAATTATTGTTTCTTAATTAGATAAATTTATCAATTTAATTCATCATTTTAATTCATAGCACGTTATAGATCAAATTTCAATCATGTTACGTAAGATCTTAGTTTTAGAAGTTTAATGAATTGTGAGGAACTTGATTTTTGATAAACTCAGATTTTCTTTAACTACACGATTTTAACCTCTACGAGCTATCTGCGTAGACTTTGTTGATATTCTTGAAATAAAAAAAAGAATCCTTGGGTTGATAAATTAATGTTAAACTAAGGTTTTTTTTAGGACATCTTTAGAGCTCAATAGCTATACAAAACAAACTCCTTCGGTACAATATAATGCCTCCATTTTTTCAAGTCTTGAATTATGGCATAGAACTCCTTGTCATATGTGGAGTACTTCTTCTTAGCTTCATTTAGTTTCTTGCTGAAATATGCAACAGGTCTATTGTCTTGACTTAAGACCGCTCCAATTGCAACTCCACTCGCATCACATCTGATCAGAATCTGGACCAGGGGTCTAAAATTTGCTCAATTTTCAAAGTGCTCGGAATGCAACGAAAATGGTACCATTGTGTCCGTCTCGTTCTCCTGATTCTGGCGGTATATTTATTTTCGCAAATGGAGTCCGTATGGAGAAGTTATTGAGGTCTGTTCGCCGAGCCAAACAGGCAAAAATTTGATGTTGACTGGGCAGGCCGTACAGCTGGCATGGATGTATGTACAGGACACGTGGCAGCTCTAGGTGTTGCCACGTGTCATGCGGTTTTGGACTTTTTGGCATGCAATTTGAGCAATCTTGAGGTGACACATGTCACCACTGGATGGGTGACACGTGGCACCAGGGTGACGTCAGCATCCTGCGTGGCAGGCTGACGCAGCATTGACGGGACCGTACGATTGACACATGGCAAGCATTTATGGTGACAGCTGGGCGAATTAAATTGTGACATGTGGCATCTTTTTGGGCGAATAATAGAGTGCCACGTGGCCCACTCAGGGGCTGCCACGTGGCACCCCGATTTTCACTAATTGGTTTTGGGTTCAAAATTTTTGGGGTCGACCGGATTTGAACCGGTGACCTCCCCGCATACAACGCCTTCACATAATTCTGCTAGCCACTATGCTGCCGCGTGGTTCTTACAATGTATATGGCTTTTAATACATTTGAATTTACGTTATATGTTTTTTGTCAGGGGGTCGGGCTGGGGCTAAGCCCCGGCCCATGGTTGCATTACATTAACATATGACCATCGCATATGTAACCGGCACGCGCGAGAGGTTGTGTTTTTTTTAAACCCATGGATGTTATTACATTTATTTAAACGGTGTTTAATTAAACCATGGGGGCATATCAACCATGGTTCAATGTTATAAAATATAACCACATTTTATATGATACGCACGCGGTTATGTTAATATATGACCGTGTATGGATACCATTGTGCGCAGATTCAAAACTATTATAAACAGTTAACACCCACACGGTTACCCGACGTGTCAAGTCCTGGGTTAATTTTGGCGTTGAGCCCTATTTTAGCGCTGGGAGATGGCCACATGGCCCCCATGCACCCAGCACCTCCGTTTCAGGGGGCTTTTTTTCCGTTAACGGATCGACATTTTGCACCATTTTTGGAAACGCGCGTGGGTGCTAGGTTTTGGAGGCGAAAACGCTCAGAGGCCAAGTTGAGTTTTGCAGAGTGCAGAATGGCGAACAGGTTACAGCAGGCTTGAAGGGCAAAAATGGCAGAGGCCATAATTTTTTGAGTTTTTGACCAAATCAGGTGCTGTAAAAGCCCAGCTAGGGGTTTTTGGACATTCTGAGTCCATTGGTGATGTTTTCACAAGCATTTGGAGACTTCTAATGCAGGTTTTTAACCATTGAAGCTTGAGGAAGCTCCAGGGACCATTGAAGTCCTCATTGTTTGAGGCATTGCTCTGATGCGCACTTATCCATTTTCTGAGACTGAATAGTCATTTCTGACTGATTAATATGCTCTGAACACATTGGGATAGGTTTAAGATCCATTGGAGGACTTCTGTAGGTATTTTTGCCTCATTCAAGTTCAGGGAAGCTTGGAGGTCACATGTAGAAGAGGTCATTGTCGGATGAGCCATTGTCCATTTGCAGAGTTTTTACAGTCAAATTTGGGGTTTTTATGTATTCTGAACCCAATGGTACAGTCTGTAAATCCATTGGAGTTGAGCAGAAGCTTGTAAAATATATTTGACAAACTAATCCCAAAGATCCAAGTCCAATGAAGGAGGCTCAAGGAGACGTAGCCCAGAGAGGGGTGAACTCCTTTATCATCTTGATGTTGTTGTGAGTTTGCTGTGTTATTTGCTGCACTTTTTATGGCTGTGTATTGATTTATAACACATGATTAATCTTTTAAAAGAACATTCCTCACACATGCACATTGACAAGAAGAACCAAGAACTTAATACATAAACCAGTTTGCACATTTTAAACACATGAAGAAAGGTCCTGTTAAAGTTTAATTTAATGAGGTAGAGGGTGCTTGCATAGCATAACAAGTCAGCCTTCTATTTTCAGATCAACATCTCACCTGAAATTTCTTTCTGAAATCCAGTAATACCAGAATCGGTTGTTCAGTTATCTTCTCCTTCAATATGTTGAAGCTCCTCTCAGCCTCTTCTATCCATTTGAAATAATTGTGTCTTTTCTTCACCGTATCCATCATCTGAGCACCAATCCCACTAAAATTTATGATGAACTTCCGATAGAAACTTTCTAATCCATGGAAGATTCTTACCTAAAAGATATTCTTCGGTGACATCCATTCTCTGATTGTTTTCCCCTTTTTCAGGATCCATCTTCAACTCATTTGAAGAAATAAAAAAACCGAAATATATGAGTTATGTCTTCATGAAAGAGGACTTTTTTAGATTAATCAACAGCTTCTCCTACTGCAACCTCCTTATCACTAGTGTCAAATGTCTCAAATGTTCCCCCTTATTCTTGCTAAAGACGAGTATATCATCCAGATATACAATTACGAATTTTCCAATGAAATATTTCATCACTTCATTCATCAGCCTCATAAAAGTACTCAGGGCATTCATTAAGCCAAATGGCATAACAAGCCATTCATATAACCCCTCATTTGTCTTGAATGTTGTTTTCCACTCATCACCTTCCCTCATCCTTATCTGGTGATATCCACTTTTCAAATCTATTTTTGAAAAATAGTTAGCTCCACTTAAACAATCCATCAGGTCATTCATCCTTGGCAATGGGAATCTGTATCTGACGGTGATCTTGTTTATGGATATCAATTCTGTACACATTCTCCATCCTCCATCCTTCTTTGGACTTAATATAGTTGGCACTGCACATGGACTCAATCTTTCTCTGACCAATCCTTTATCTAACAGATCTTGAACCTGTCTCTTCACCTCCTCATTCTCTTGAGGTTTCAACCTATATGCTACTTTATTCGTTAGGCTTACTCCTGGTATCAAGCCAATGTGATAATTGATTCTTCTGATAGGTGGTAATGATTTTGTCAACTCATCCACTACTATGTAAGAAAAATTCTCTAATAGTTCCTGAACTTCCTCAGGTAAACCTTCCATCGAAGTACTGGTAAGGATAACCCTCAGCTTCCTCACTACAAAAAATTGCATCTCATGTTCCTTCTTTACTTCATTAAGGAGTTCCTTCCCACTCATGAGAAATATGTTCATGCTAGCTTCATCCTTCACCTTCTTTTCTTCAATTGGAAGCAACATGCGTGTCCTAACATTCTTTTCTAAGGTGTATTTATTCCTCCTCCCATCATGAATAACAATTTTTTCATACTTCCACAGTCTTCCCAAAAAAACATGACATACATCCATGGGAATCACATCACACAGAATCTCATCTCTATATCCTCCTATTTTAAATTCAACCAGACATTGTTGAGTGACTGTTACCTGATGACCTTTCTACAACCATGAGACCTTATATGGTGTCGGATGTGTAGTCATCTCCAGCTATAGATTTTCCACCATCTATGTGGATACTAAGTTGTGAGTGCTCTCACTGTCAATTATCACCTTGCAAACCCTATCTTTCATTTTGCAAATTGTCATGAACAAATTGTTTATTTGCATTGGTTTTTCAGTCTCTAGCTCTTGCTTCAAAAGAACCTTCTTCATCATCAAGGATTTCCCACCTTCTACCTCAACATCTCATTTCTTTGCCTCTAAAATGTGAGCTTCACCTCCTTTCTTCCTCTCGAGACAATCCCAAGGCATGTTCCATGTTTTTCCACAGGCATAACATCTTACTTCTCCTCCTCTGTCTCTTCCTCTTCCTCCGGAAAAAGAGTTTCTACCACTACCTTGTCTTCCTCAAGAAATTCCTCCTCTCTCAGAGTGACTATGTGGTTTCTATGCCTCGTCTTTGGGATTTTGTGCTTTATCCTAGGAAATTTTGTTGCCTCTATTCAAGCTTCGGCCTCTGTTTTTTTTACTCTACTTCCTGGTCAACTTTTCTTTTTCTTTTAGCGCAATTTGATACACATCCTTGATTGTCCTAATTTTTGTCATGCTAATTTCATCGTGGATATCATATCTCAGGTCATTGATATACGTAGCAACCTTTTCTTTGTCTCTCTCTTTGTCCAACTCTAATTTTCAACTTATAGAACTCCTCGGTGTACTCCTTCACAATCAATCCTCTCTGTCTCAGGTTTTGCATCCTCCTGAACATATTTATCTGGTAATCCTTGGGTATGAATTTCTCCTTTAGTTTGGCCACCATTCGATCCCAACTCTTGATCTTTTGTTTGCCTTTTCTCCTCCTATCAGCTTGTAATTCATCGCACCACAGTGTTTCATGTCCTTTCAAACTAGTGACAGCACGTATTACCTTTTTCTCCTCTTCGACATCCTCATAGTCGAAATACGTGTCCATTGCTCATATCCAATCAATTCGTTTGTGTCTAAGTTTCCTTCATAAATAGGGATGTCAATATTTTCTCTAGCTCCCAATTTGACAACCGCTTTCAGCAAGAGTTCTTTCGAAGCATCCTCAGCTACAACTTCCTCAATTTCTACTTCTTCCATTTTTTCCTCTCCAGCATCAGGCACTCTCGTTTGTGTTGTTTCCATGGAATCCAGCCTTGCATGCAATCCTCTCATCTCCCTTTTCCATAGCTCTGTTGGCTATGGGTGGATCTTCACGTCTTCTAGGCAGAATTGTTTTGGCACTTCTGATACCTCTTGTCGATATCAGCTTACCTCTCTTCCCAAAGAATTCAATTCTATACTCACTATGGTACCACTCCCAGCGCAAACCCCCTTCCCTCCAAAGGGTTGTTCAACCTCCCGGTCTTGGATCGTTTGAAATATTGAGTCGGAGCGACTCCTTGGGTCCCTACGGGCACCCAAAACCACTCTACACACACACAGGTCTTCTCTCAAGTGACCACGATTGTGACCATGGGCCTATCCTTTCACGACTCGGACTTCAGGGATATCCCAAATTCTTCCCTCAGCTTTTCCTGAATGCTCTTCTTCGAGTTTCTAAACTTTCGCCATCCGTCTCATTAGATTCTTCGGTCCCACTATGGTTCATGTTTCGTGGCTTCATGAAAATCTAGACCATTCGCTAACAAACCGCCAAGTTCTCGAATCCCAAACTCCTTAATATGTTGCCACATGCCCTTCTCACGATCAATGGCTAAGATCGAATCACAACTTCAGACTTCATGATTCTTCTCTCACAAAGTCTCCAAACTTCTTGAACTCCAAAGTGTCAAAACACCCCATGGCTATCCTCCGCGCAGTTCTCCCAGATATGACGGTCTGGAATCATTCGTCTCCCTCTGAAACGAATCTCGTCCACCAAATTCATTGAATACTCCAGGGATTTCTCTCCTCAAATAACTTTACTTGTTCTACCTCCTCTCGTTCCTCTGAACACTCTCTTCGACACTTAGTCGAAATGTTGGTTTGTGCACACCTCGCAATAGATCCTCTTCTATAGTTGACTTCTATGTGGATGGATTTTCACTCCTTGCAACTTCTCTCCAACTGCTTATGTCTCTCATGACTAAAGTCACGCTACTCCTCCTGAGCTTTTGAGTCTGAAAACTCTGGCATACACTCCTTGTGGACATCGATGCACTCGATGCATACACTATTCACACCTTTCCCTTGCTCAAAGCAGAGAAACAACTGAAACTTACTCACTCTTCACAATGACTCATACATTCTACAATGCAAATGTGGTCCCGGATACAAGAACATAAAAATAAATAACAGAGAATTTAAAATAAACATAAATCATATCACTCATTCAGACAAACGCATAACAACACGCATTTGGGACAATACTTCTCTATTATATTCATTCAACTGAAACTTGCATACATTCATACAATATTTCTCTGTATCTCTCGGTTCTCGACTACAATTTCAATCTACACATTAGATTTTGCAGCAACAACAACAACAACCTCTACTATGCAACAATACAAAGATTTTATACAAAAGGGTTCTCTTCAAGCCTTTCCCTCCAGCTACTCTACGCTATCCTATCGGAATTAAATGCTATCAACTACTTAGCATTTATTACAATAAATATCAAGTCATACAGATAAGAGCACAAGCTCTAGATCTTTACTATGATCTGTCCCATAAAAAAAAATGCATTCCCCATCAATCTTACGTGATGGTTCAGCCTCCGATCATTAAATATGTTCATAACTCAAAAAAAATTGTCAGATATAAATACATTGATCTTTGAAATTCAAAAACATTTCAAAACACGCGCTAGTGCGCCTAGCTGTCTTCGTCTTGTGCTTTGCTGGCGATGCTCCTGCATCAAGTTACAACTCGCCCTTGACTTGGAAATGCATGTGAACTAACTCATCATGCACATGACATGCATGCATAAAATGCATGTCATGCATGCAACATGCAACTATGCAACTTTATGAAACTTTATGCAACTATGCAACTTATGCAACTTTATGCAACTATGCAACTTATGCAACTTTATGCAACTATGCAACTTATGCAACTTTATGAAACTATGTAAAATTGTATTGCAACTTATGCAACTTTATGGAACTATGCAACTTATGCAACTTTATGGAACTATGCAACTTATGCAACTTTATGAAACTATGTGAAACTATATTGCAACTTATGCAACTTTATGCAACTCGAATTTTACAACTTGACCTTTTACAAATTGAGTTTAACAACTCATTCAACTTGACTCTTATACATAGAAATTAAAATTTCTTCATGGTGGATAGTGTTACACATGCCAATGCACTAGACTTCAATTACAACTCTCCCTTGACTTGGAAATGCATGTGAACTAACTCAGCATGTACATGACATGCATGCAACATGCAACTATCCAACTTTATGCAACTATGCAACTTTATGCAACTATGTGCAACTATGCAACTTATGCAACTTTATGCAACTTAACAACTTATGCAAATTTATGCAACTTTATGCAACTCAACTTTTGCAACTCGACATTTACAAAAATATTCCCATCAATGAATCTCTCCATTAGTGTTATAAATTCTCCTACTACTCAATGAGTCGCAAGCGACCCCCCCTAGCCATCCTCAAAATACAAAGCATAATGCATCATCCACCCACCAACTCAATCCTCTTAGTCAGGCACTATCCCTCCACCTTCTATGTCCATGGAATTTAGACTTGGCCCATCACAATATTTAATGCCTCTTTCCCCTAAAGAGTCATCTTGCAACTATGCAACTTATACAACTTTATCCAACTTTATGCAACTTTGCAACTTATTCAACTTTATGCAACTTTATGCAACTATGTGCAACTATGCAACTATGTGCAACTATGAAACTTAGGCAACTTTATGCAACTATGTGCAACTATGCAAATTATGCAACTTTATGCAACTTATGCAACTTTATGCAACTCGAATTTTACAACTTGACCTTTTACAACTTGAGTTTAACAACTCATTCAACTTGACTCTTCTACATGGAAATTCGAATTTCTTCATGGTGGATAGTGTTACACATGCCAACGCACTAGATCAATACATTTACATCATTTGCAATATCAGGACTATTGTTTATTTATAGATCATAGGAATTTTACGTTCAACCTAATTTTTTTTTGTGACTTGACTTGAGATTTCAGTTACAACTCGCCCTTGACTTGACAATGCATGTAAACTAACTCAACATGCACATGAAATGCATGTAGGCAATTCATGTAATGCATGCAACATGCAACTATGCAACTTTATGCAATTATGAAACTTATGCAACTTTATGAAACTGTGCAACTTTATGCAACTTTATGCAACTATGCAACTTATGCAACTTTATGCAACTATGCAACCTTTGCAACTTTATGCAACTCAAAATTTACAATTTGATGTCCATCCATGAATCTCTCCATTAGTGTTATAAATTCTCCTACTACTCAATGAGTCACAAGCGACCCCCCTAGACATCCTCAAAATACAAAGCATAATGCATCATCCACCCACCAACTCAATCCTCTTAGACAAGCATTATCCCTCCACCTTCTATGTCCCTGGCCTTTAGACTTGGTCCATCACAATATTTAAGGCCCCTTGCCCCTAAAGAGTCATCTTACAACTATGCAACTTAGGCAACTTATGCAACTATGCAACGTATGCAACTTTATGCAACTATGTGCAACTATGTGCAACTATGCAACTTTATGCAACTATGTGCAACTATGCAACTTATGCAACTTTATGCAAATTTATGTAACTCGACTTTTACAACTTGAGTTTAAAAACTCATTCAACTTGACTCTTCTACATGGAAATTCAAATTTCTTTATGGTGAATAGTATTACACGTGCCAACGCACTAGATCAATACATTTACATCATTTTTAATATCAGGAAGATTGTTTGTTTCTAGCTCATAGAAATTTTACGTTCAATCTAACTTTTGCTTGAGACTTGACTTGAGATTTTAGTTACAACTCACCCTTGACTTGACAATGCATGTGAACTAACTCAGCATGCACATGACATGCATGCATGGAACATGAAACTATGCAACTTTATGCAACTATGCAACTTATGCAACTTTATGCAAATTTATGCAACTATGCAACTTTATGCAACTATGTGAAACTATGCAACGTATGCAACTTTATGCAACTTGAATTTTACAACTCAACATTTATAAAAATATTCCCATCCATGAATCTCTCCATTAGTGTTAGAAATTCTCCTACTACTGAGTGAGTCACAAGCGACCCCCCTTAGCCATCCTCAAAATACAAAGCATAATGCATAATCTTCCCACCAACTCAATCCTCTTAGTCGGACACTATCCCTCCACCTTCTATGTCCCTGAACTTTATACTTGGTCCATCACAATATTTAATTCCCCTTGCCCTTAAAGAGTCATCTTCAGGTATACTACCTCCCCTGTACAAACAACCCAACCATAAAATAGATCTCTTGTATTTTTATCTCCAAACACTACCCTTCAACATCAAAATACTTGTCAATATTTGATGGAGGAGCATCACTCCACCTCAATAGCACACTAGGTATTCATCACATCAGCATGCATTCAATAAGGGAGAGAGGCGCCAGCCCTCTCTTCCCTTGAATTTAAAATTCAATGTAATTTAAAGCAATTAAATGTTGTAAGGCTTGAGCAGAGCCGAGTCATGCCTTTGTACAGGTTGTAGTTGAAGTCGCCTTTAATGGCTAGCTGTAGGTTCATCTAGATCTGATTCAGAATATATTTTCATTTAATGTAATAAGCCTCAGTAGATAGGCATTGTAATGGTGATTATACACCACTAAGTGTAGTTGGAAGGAAAGCTAGATGAGCCCCTCTTATATAAATCATTGTAGTGTATGCCCAGCAGAGGATTCTGAAAAGTTGATAAAAAATCATCGTAAGCAAAAGAGAGGAGAGGAGAGAGTCAAGACTCTATTGCAGTCCAAGCTTGCACATATTGTAACCAAACATTCAGAAATTAATACAAAAGAGAATATTTAATTGTTTATGAGTTTTTGTGTGGTGAATGTTTGTTTTATGAATGTCATCTATGTGTTTATGAATGCATGTTGCAGATGTGTGAATAGGTCTCATCTACAGGGATAGATTGACTTCATTATTTGTCTATGATTTTTTTGAGTTGTTTTGGGTTCTTTTAGGATAAGTGCAAGGAGTGCATGACAAAGTATTGAGAACTCGGTGAGCCAGTCTAGGAAGTGTGCATATGAATTTCAAATCGAATTCAGAGGAGAATGTGCCAGAAGGGCACACCAAGATAATTACAAACTCAGAGAGGATCCTCAAGGTTACTGAACACCTTGGAGGAGAAACTATGCAGAGAAGGCACATAAGACAAAGTTTTTGAATACTCTGTAGAGCTCTGCCAGGTGGGCATTGAGCAGGGGAAAGTGTGCACAAGGGAACTTTGTTTCTAGTTTAGAGAGAGAGAAGAGTGTCAGGGAGAATACATCACGGAGTTGTTGAACACTCTGGAGAAGAGCTTCGCAAGTGTGCATTGAGAGAATGCAAGGAGCATGTTGATGAACCTGAAAGAGATCGGGATTCAAGAGGAATACATGTGCAAGGAGTACACTAAGCCAACACTTAGACAAAGTGTTGAAAGACGTCGTCTAAAGACCTAGTTAAGCGCAAGGTGTGAACAGGAGAGGGAACTTGTTTTAAGTTTCCACAAGCTCAGGAGGGATAGAATTTTAGAAGTGCAGATGATACCCAAGTAGTCGAGTTCACCGAAGAATATTCGAAGGCTGTAACCTTTGAATAATTTAAATTATTCCCAGTTTGGAGGGAAGAAGATATCTCAGGAGGAGAATTCGTAGCTTCCATTGGATTAGATATCGAAGAGATCTGGACCATTAAATCTATGTCTAGATAGGTGGAGCGTGAACAGGAGAAGAACAGATCTCATCTGTCGGACCTGAGCGCGGAGGACCAATAGTCGTTGGATCTAGGTAAGTGCACGATTTTTAATCTCTTTACATGAAAAAGAGCGTGAAATCATTGAAGCTTTGAAGCTCGGAGCTCATCCTATCCATTGGCACTGGGAAGGGACATGTGGAGCATGATCTAAGACTCCGAAGAGATTTCACTCAGGTATTTTTCAGTTGAGGAGTGTGTAAAACTCCCAAATCCCAAAGTAGCGAAGCAGATCCTAGTCATCGATCATCAGGAGGCACATGGCATCAGATTGTGGAGTCTGGAAGGAAGAAATCTAGAAGAAAGGGGGTGCAGAAGGTGGAAGAACTATAGAAGTCACAGGAAGTCGGAGGAAATCTGATCTATCCATTGCCAAGTATGTGTGTCAGTGGGTTGTGGAATTTGGAGCAGCAACACTCTGGAGGATTCAGAGTGTGGAGTTTGCAAAAATCCCAAACTCCCAAAGAGCAGAGTAGATCTTGACCATTGGCACATGAGAGCATGTGTCGGTAGATCTGGAGGTCCAAAGGTATAACACTCCAAGGAAACCAAAGAGCAGAGTTGGGAAAACTCTTGGAGAGCCAAGAGCCGAAGCAGATCTTAGTCATCCAAGCCTAAGGGACAGGTGTCTTCAGACCCTACACTCCGGAGCAAGAGCACTCCGGAGGAATTGAAGTGTGGAAGAGAGAGGACTCCTAAAGGCTGGAGTCTTGAATTCATCCCATATGTCCATTGGAAAAGGACGCGTGGCAGAATATCTACAACTTCAGAGAAAAGTCACTCCAGGAGGAAAGCGAGTTGGGTGGAGAAAGAACTCCTGAAGGCCAAAGGCCAGAGTTCATTTGAGTCGTCAGATAAGGAGGGATAGGTATCATAGGATCCCTCACTTCGAAGTTCGTACACTCCGAAGAAAAGTGGAATTGGGTGGAATGAGAACTCTCTAAGGCCGGAGCATTGAAGTCCATCCTAGTCGTCCATCAGAATTGGACAAGTGTCAGCAGATCCTTATTTTTGTAGGATAGCCACTTCGAGGAAAAGTGGTGTTGCATGGGTCGAGAAATCCTGAAGGCCAAAGCGTGGAGTTCATCGTGACAGTCAGTCAGAGCAAGACATGTGTCGCCAGATCAGAGACTTCTGAGGTTTGACACTTTGGAGGATTCATAGCGAGGAGAGTTAGGGAGAATATTGGCCAAAGCTGAAATAGATCTGAGTCGTCAATAGTAGAGGATATTTGTCAGAAGATACAACACTCTGGAAGAATTTCACTCTTGATGTCTACGTGTATGAAGACTCTGGAACTCCCAAAGTGCGGAGTCCCGAAGTAAACCAGAACCATTGATGTTTTGTAGATATGTGGCATAAGATCGCATAGTCTGGAGACTTGGCACTCTGGGTGACTTGATAAGAAATGGTGTGGAATATTCTGAAGCCCTGGAGCCTGAAGTTTTTGTGGGTCATTGATTTGGAAAGGGAGTAGGGATCATCGATCTCTCTCGTGGTAGTTGAACTTCACAAGTTCATATTTTGGTAGAATTGGCAAGTGGTGAAGTGAAAACACCCGAAGCCCAAATCTCCAGAGTGCCCTTCGAGTAGGCTCCTAGTCATAGTCTGAGGTCATATGGAGGAAGGAGCCTAGAATAGAGAGATAGCACCCATTTTTTATAATTTCTAAAAGGGAACGTGGGCTTAGCAAGAGCCCGAGGGTTTCATAGAACTTGTGCCTTAGGAAGAAAGGGGCCTGTGTAAATTTATTTGGGGTCTGGCAGAGGCCCGAAGAGATGATTTGGCTCAGTATTTTGAATGATCCTAGACTGGTAGGTCGCACAACCCCAAGGAAAGCAAGGGGGATGAATCAATATTCCACATCCCTATGATTCTTTCTAGAATCTAAGGTTAGTGTGAATCTATGGGATCAAAAATAAATTTAGGA
>JASDQU010109124.1:93822-104250 GCA_032191745.1 Picea mariana
ATGCAAAATAAGAAATAGTATATAAGAGCCAGTGCACACTCTTAGGAATGTGTATGTGTTCCTAGAGCGTGTGTGCGTTCTTTTGAATTCAAATTTTTTGGGGCAAGATTGAAAAATTTATCATTTGTGTATGCTGACATATTTTTCTCAAATTTAGGTTCAGGATGACAAACCTAGTGGTTCGGTCTGCAAATTGATAAAAAAAAACTCCATTTTTTTTAATACATCTCTATATCTCTGTTTTTTACATTATTTTTTATAGGCTGCACAATTCATTTGTTGATGAAACTATAGGCATAGATAGATTTGTCTATGCATATTCCAAATATATAGTTTTTTTTTAATTAATTTTGTTTACTAGTTTTAATCTATTTTTGTCTTTGCATATATCAAAATCCTAGAATACATACCTCTTATTTTTGCTATAACTTTTTGTTAGATTAACCATTTATAAAATGATTTATATGCTACACTAGAGGAGACTGATATATACGATATAAAAATAAATTAATTAATTTTATCATGTCAAGACCCTCTTAGCCTACACAAACAAAATGCATTGTAATTTCAAGGATATATTGACTTTCATAATTTAAAATAAAAATACAAAATAAATATTATAAATTTCCAAAAAATACACCACAATAGAACAATGAGTTCTCTACAATTATGCAAGTTTTTGTAATGAAATTCCATTGTTAATGTACTCAACACCTTCACGAACAAAGACATATACCTTATATTTTTTTGGAAAAATAACATACCACTTTTAGCAAAAAACAAATTTCACATAGTTATTCATAATTTCTATGAATAAAAGTTGTATATTCGGAAATATAATTCAATTTCCTACATTTCATATTCTTACACCATATTCAAATTCATTGTAAGTACCTTGAACAATCCATCCAAGTTAACATATTGTTGGTTTTCCATGTTTGCATTGCCACTAACGTGTCATGAGAGACCATCAATAGCTTTCACATACCCGCAAAATAAATTAGCAAGAGGAGAGAAAAGTATTGAAACTTGATTGTATGTAAAATAGTTGAGTTGTGGATACCAATAAAAAAAAATTAAAATTTTCTTAGTTTTAATAAGAGTGCACATTGTGTACAATTTTAAGGAAAAAAATTTGTGTGTTTGTCTTAAGTTATGCACTTTGAGTTATTAGGTAGGAGGTTTGGGTCTTATTTCTTCATTTAGTATCAAATATTTGTTTCTATATGTGTGAAAGTGAATTTCTATAGGGCCTAAGGGCCTATTTGCATCAATTGGTATCAGAGTAGGTGTATCCTACTAAATAGTTGCAACTCCAACAATTGAAGTTGTTGGGTCACAATTGTAAGAGAAGGAAAAAGGGAAAATCCAACTATATCTAGGTATAGGTTGTGTGGAATATTGAGATAGCTCTTTAGTTTCAATTGTGGATAGAGTTGTCTTGTAAAGGTTGAGAAGTTTGAAAATATATTAGGTCTAGAAAGATTAAAATATGGGTTCATAGAAGAGGAGGCTATCGTATTAATTCATATAATGTTGGGAAGAATTATGTTCTAGAGCAAGTTGAGAAAACATACCATATAAAGATATTAGAATTCCATGTTAGAATGAAAAGGGGAGTGGATAAATACCCCCTAGTGGATGAATATAGTGATTGTGAGGAAGAAAATGGGGAAAATTAAAGGAATATAGTGAATATGATAGCGATGATAGCATACAGTGTGCACCAAATGAAGGTGAGTCATTGGAAAATGTTACTAATGGAACAACAATTTTATTTTATGATTTGTTGATGAATGGATATGCATATATAAATGCTAGTATAGATGAAGATCGTGCTAAATTAGTAGAATTAAAATTTGAAGGTAGAGTTAGAAATTAAGAATCAATAATCCATGTGTTTTCAAGGATAGAAAGTCTAGAAGAATTAGTGTCATGGCTATTGAAGATGGAGAAGTCTTTTTTGCCAAATGAGATTTAAGATTCATCGAGGGTGATTTTTTATAGTTCAAGGATGAAGGGTAATAAAATAGTGTACTAGAGTTATTTCCAATGGAGAATGCAAGAAAAATGGAAGAATGGGTGAAAATATGGGATTGTTTGACTTTTAAGATGTTGGATTGGATAGTATGCCCTAAAAAGAGGGTATAATGGCTAAGAAAACTTCAAGTTTTAATATTACAAAATTGAAAAGCAGTAAGGTTGTGGATAAAGAGATACCATGGGGAACATCACCTCCCATGGTGTATTGTGATGATATCCAGGATTATGGTGCAATTCTAGAGGGTGATTATGAAAAGAACATCAATTGTGAACTTAAGAATGGAGAGACCCTATGGGACATGCCCATAAGTTGAAAGTATTTAATTAATTAGTTTGATGTGTGTAAATGTGCAAGTACATAGGAAGAAAGAAGCAACCCTATCGTTTCTATAACTAAAGAAGAAGGAAACAATTATATTGTATAACTTGTTGATGAGTCACAGAATTGACATATTTTGCTATCCTTTTTCCCCTCATTTTTAATCCCCTTTCACTTACTCATAACTATGTATGTGTCCATTTTAATGCTCATATGCAGGATTAAGGCTCAATTTGTTTTCCGTTGAATTAATTTTATTATTTCATGTGAATTTATGATTAAACATTAGAAAAAGAATGAATTTGCATTTATCTTTGAAAAATGGATTAGTTTGTTGATTGTTGCAGGTTCAGTTGAAACTTGTAGCATATCCATATCACAAGATCCACAAACCGAGCCTTTGATATTTTGGGTATGAGGCATCGTTGGGTTGAAATAGAGTACACCTCCACAAAAAATGTCAATAAACTAGATCATATTTTGAGAGATATCAGAAATTTATGAATCTATAGTAATCTTCTCTTGCTCCAAATATGTACAGTCAATAACTTGAATTTCCAGAGACATATTTCAGCAATCCGTTATGGCATGGATCTAGAAGCATCATCAACCATCTAGAACCATTCATGATTTTAGTTATGATTCAATATGCAAGGATCTTGGAACCATTTATGAGTTGGTTTTGACTTGCTAATTATTAGCAAATTGTTGTAACAAATTGAGAATTTTGTGGATCTACATTTAATATTTGTTATTTATATTTCAATAAAGCTTGTGTATAAAAGAGAGTGCCATCTTCATTCTATGGGAGAGGACTCTTAAAGAAATAGTCCAAATTCTAATGGAATAAATCACATTCATGAGATGTTGTTTTAATGTAGATTTTAGTTTTATAGTTTATGTAGTGTGTTATTAAATTAGTTTATTTCTATTGTATATTAGAATCGGTAACTTTTTATACATAGCAAGATCCTTCTCCAAAATAAAAGAACATTGCTTAGTATAAATTGTCTTTTTTCCATTTATTTATTTCCTGAAAGTGTGTTTTAACTCAAATTGTTTAATTATGCAAGTGTTTTTCCTTTCCACAATGATTATTTGTGATCCATAGATTAGTTTTCTTTTAACAATGCTTTTGAACAACGAGAGGAATGATTCATGGAAAAGGAAGTGCCTAATTCATGCATGATCGATCTTCAAGTACATTATCATTGCTAAGAGTGATTAAGCTAGTTTTGGATTTATGAAGTGTGGTGTGTTTCATTTTCACAATGTCATTTGAACAATTCGTAGGTTAACGATGCAATTTCCATTTCTTAGAAGCATATTAGATAAACTAGTGCAAGTTAGGAAGCGTAATCCTACACATACAGTGAACGACATCTAACATGCATTTGAACCCTGGGTTGATAATTAATGCATGAACTCTTTGATTACTGAGGTAATTAATTAGCCTGTTATTTTGGCGTCATTTTCAGGTAGATGTCAAGGGAACAATAATACTTTTGTATTATTTTTAAATGGCACTTGGAATCTATATCTACAGATATTATCGTCAACTACATTCTCTGGAAATGACCATACGTAGTCTTTTGCATTTAACTTAGGTCATATAGTTGAATGAGTTAAAATTAAGAATAAATTTGTGGTACATTAAGAGTCACTCATCATACTAATCTCTTTTGCAAGAATCTTGGTAACAAGAATAAGGAATTGGTGAATGAGGATTCCACTGGAGAAGGATCTGAGGGGATGCAAAAACCTTCAATATTGAATCTAGATTGATCATCAAGTATGTGGTTAATATTTGTTATTTCTATTAAAAATATGTAGCATCTTGAGTTGATTGAGTTTTTAATTTCATTTCATTTTATTCCAATCATTTTCATGCTTTCTTACACTCTTATTTTCACTCTTCCCTTTCCATCTTCTCTATTTTGTATTTCTTCATCCTTACTTTTCTTGTCCATTCTTTTATTTTTCCTTCATATTTCCTTTACTTCTACTTTTCTTTTCTTTTTCTTTTTGATCGCTCATTATTCTTCCTTAATTTTAATTCTCCTGCATTTCCTTACTCTCTTCTCTCCTACCTTGCCTTACCCACTTCTCTCATTTACTCTTTTCATCACCTCTTTTCATCATCTCTCCCATTATAATCCATTAAATAATGCTTCTTCATTAATTTTAGACCCTTTACAACCCTTGATTCTTCATCATTGATTACATTCACCCCACACCTAGTCTCTTTTATCTTAGGCATAATGAAAAATGCACACTATTCAATGACTTGATGATGGTTGTATTCCTTGAATAAATTTTCAAAGCCATCACCATACATGAATCATAATTTCATGAACAAAATGTGGAAACTATTTCATGGATAATGGGACACTTCGTGGAATCTCTTGAGTTCCCGTGATGGTTATGTCAAGATCTCATTACCACATTTTTTTTAAATGTTTGATTCCTCTTTTATTCTTGATTTAGGGTGTATTTTTACATTTACTACAAACCTTGTATAGGTCATAATTATTCTCCTTTCACTCTCTCATATATAATCAAGGTGAAGGAGGCCCTTTATGTGTGCAAGAGAAAATATGCTCTTGCATTGTAATATTGGAGATTTTACCTTAAGAATAGAATACCAACTTCCATGGATGTTTCTCCACATTGTGGTTTTACCACATAAACCTTGTCTCTCGTGTTTCCTTTATTTCTTGCATTTTCTGATTTATCGATTTATTTGATGATTTTTATAGGACATTATACCAATTATATTCCTTGATATGTGTTATGTCATGTTTTCCTAATCTAACATATATTTGTCCCTAAGGACTATCCCGAGGTAATTTCAAAAATTTAGAGGAGCTTCTCTTGGTTTCAATAATTATGTATTCTCTACTAAACAAAGCCAACCATGTGAAGGTGGCATCTCATATGGCCCCTCCACTCCCACTCCCTCGTTAGTGGAAATTTGAGCTCTAAAATGGGCCTCCAAAAGAAAATAATAAAATAAAATGGATAAATTTTCAAAAGGAATGAAAGAAAACTATTTTTTAATTTTATTTTTGACTTACATCCTTATAGGTTTACTCAAATTTCAAGTGTAGGCATTCATTGGATGCATAATTAAATTCTACATCCAATAAGTACTTACTCTACATACTTTTGATAGACACATAGTGAGATAAATTGGAAATACATTAGGAAAAAATGTGTTTGTTGAAATGAAAAGTATTCAAAGTGGGTATTTTTTGGATGTGAAATTTAATTATGCATCCAATGAGTGCCTACACTTGAAATTTGAGTAAACATGTAAGGAGATAATTTGAAAATGTGATTAAAAAATTAGTTTTCTTTCTTTCCCTCCAAAAATCTTTACCCTTATGGTTGAAATCATCATCTTGAATCTTATTGGTTATTTTAAAGTTGATTTTGATAGTACATTTTTTGTGTCGACGCCCATTTTTTACCTCAAAATTATCCTAATGCACCCTTTCATACACTCTAAGTTCCCCATACCAAAACTATCTAGTGGTAAAGAATTGAAATTAACATAACATCATAAAACATAGAAGCTGGCATAAACTTGACAAAACATAAATCCTAGTAAAAAATGGTAGAGAATAAATCATAGTATAAGACATAATCACCTCCTATGTTTCACCAACTCGGTATCAATATTTACCATGTAGGTTTCCATGTGACCTCCAAAATATTATTACATGTCCATCACAATAATCTTCTTCATTTTCAAATTCAATATTTGAATCATCAAAATAAGAATCATTGAAAGGATTGGTCATGAAAACATCATCAACAATACCATCATTGATAACATTATAAACAATACCATCATCAATAACATCATCATCTACATATTTATCTTCTTCAACTTATTCATTTGACAAATCTAAATGCTCCCTTACATTATCGTGTTGAACTTCTTCAATATCATTTTCTTCCGGTATAGTATACTTTGCAGGCCTTCCTCTTGGATTATACCTAGCAATAACCAACCTACTTTACATGGAACATGTGAATAAAATCCCTTCTCACACTAACTTGGAAGGACATGGTACTTTTTATGCTACTCTAATAACCTTTTATTAATCAAAGTTTGCTATGAGAGATAGATCTAGAACATATTGTAACACAAAAGGAAGCATTATTTATTCCAAAATTCAAAAAATAACCAATTTCTAAGAAGAAAAAGAATAACAACACAATAATTTACCAAAATATCTTAATAAAGGTATGCCAATCATGATTTTTTACCTGAACAAATTCTCATTTCTTTGTTAAGATATTCTTTATGTTTAAAGCAAAACCAATGGGAAATTTGATTTTCCAAAGCACATTTTTTTATCATTTCTTTCCAACTCTACATATAACCATGTAATATTTCTTAGTTGTCCATCACTAGAAGAACGAATCAAATTTCACATTACATGATTGCCTTCCTAATTTTCACTACAAACTTTAAGGATTTTATCTTTGTTACTCCTTCTATCTACGATTCTCCATATTGTTTATGTAACATTCTTCCTAATAGACATTGCATCACACAAATGAGCTACTTGGAGGTTCTCATAGTAGGGAAACCTACTAAATTAGATGGAGCATATTTTCATTCCTTGTATAATTTCATTAATGTGTCAATGGAATTTATGAAACATAAAGGAAATTGATCTTATCCAAATCAGCTCTCGAGGGCATCCCAATTTACTAGATGTCCCTCGCCTAGATTATAAAAGGAGTCCTAGAGAGGATTATGAAATTATGTTTCCATTTTATTTTGTTTGGAGAGAGAGATAAGAAAGTAATGGTATTGGTCTCTTGGAAAAAACTTTCAATTCCAAAATCATAAGGAAGATAGGACCTCAAGAACATGTTCTTCTTCTCAAACACACCAGCTACAAAAAATGTATGGAGGCTCTTCCAAGGTATTCGTATGTGAGTGCATGTCATAAATAATAAACACTTAGCCCCAAATTTTGTATATTAATAGGTAATAATCGTATTAAAAAACCTTAAAAGTAGTTATCTTGACATTCTCGTTGATTAGTAACTCGTTGGTATGGTGTGTTGGGAAGGGTGACTCAAGTTCATGTAATATTGAACTCGTGGATTAGAAGCATAGATTCTTTAAAGTTACCAATTCCCCTCATTTAGGACCAAAAAAATAGATATTGCCACTCCCTAGGGAATATTGCAAGGGGGGCATTGAAAACAATTAGTAGTAAAATGGTTATCTTGGAGGAACTAGGTCTTAGGGAAGAGTATGAAAAAAGTTGAAAGGACTATATTGGTAGCCTTAGAAAGTGATTTATCAGAATGAGTGAAGAGGAAGACAAACATATATAGTCTCTAATCCCTTCTGGTGGGATACAAACCAAAGGTTGGTTATAAATCACTAGCATCAGAAGTTAATGAAAATCCATCGATCTAGTGGTGGAATCCAATTTAGAATTTTAAATGTCCAACTAAGTCCAAAATATTTATGTGGATTCTTCTTAACAACAAGGCCCTAAATTGGGGCATTATATAGAAAACAATCTTCGAAGGACCTGGTAGATGTTGTCTTTGTGAATCTAACATTGAATCCAACTTCCATCTCATCATGTTTTTCCACTACTCGAAGCAAGTCTGGAGAGATATAGAGGAATTAATAGGATTTAATAATACATGGAGAGGGAACACCATTAAAGAATATTTTAGAAGATGGTGTCAAAACAAGGAAATAAAGAGGTACAAATCCCTCCCTCTCACTTATGCCTACAGAATTTGGTTGGTCAAAAATGTGAAACTTTTTGTGGGTGTGGACACCCTTCCTCTTAAATGCACCACCCAAAGTCTAAAACTCCTCTATGATTTCCCCCAACTTTCATATACTCATGCTCCCAAACAATCCTCAGAATAAATATGAAACAAAGAAATCCCATGGGATTTCTTTGACGGAGCCTCACAAGGAACTCCTACTAGAGGTGGGGCTACATGAATCATATATCTTCCCCCAAGCCATAGCATATCCTTCAAATATAGAATTGGTACTGAAAAAAAACAACTTCTATGAACTTATGGGCTCTCAAATTGGCTCTAATGTTGGATCATGAAAGAGGAGTTACTCAAATTCAATTTTTGGAGAATCACTTCGAGTTATTCAATGGATGAAAGAAAATTTCACTCTGAGAAACTTCACTTTTCAACCATTATTTCTTGGCATATAGAACTTCCAATTATCCTTCACTCTTCTCTCTTTTACTCATGTTTATAGGGACAGGAACAAGGAAGTGGACATGCTCTCCAACAAAGGAATGGAGCTATAATTTGGCACATGAGAAATCCTTGAATCCTCTCAATGACACTCTTCTTCTTATTTTCATGAACCCTGATTTTAATTTCTTCACTTTTTTAGAGATTATGGAACAACAAATTGTGGACCTATAATTTCATGAAACTTTGTGGAAGATTGTAATTGTAATTCTAAGAACTTCTAGAATTGAATTTTTTTGTGATTGTTTTTTTAAATAAAATCAGGTTGGTGCTAAAAGCAGGAAAAAWTTTGAAATTGTATACGGATGAACATTCTCTATACCTCTTGTATCGTAATTTAAGTCTTTTGTATTGGGCCTTATGAGGTAGTCTAGAATACTCCTCAGTATTTGATGTTGTAATTTTTTTACTCTTAATAAAATTGMTTTACTTTTATCCTTGAAAACAAAATATGATACAAAAACCAATTGCTTACCTTGACAATTCTTATTATATTCCAATTTCTATAATTGAGGTGTCATTCTTCATGGTTTTATTCTAGTAACTTCCTTCCCATTAAAAAGATATTTCTTGGTAATTCAATACCTATGATTCTTGGGAGGAAGTAATTGTACTCATCAAACCCCTCATTTCCTAAACTTCTTGAACATTTAGATATCATTCTGGGACCATATACTGGACTTGAAAATTTACCATTTTTTTTAAGACCTACAAGATATTAAATAATGTCAATACTAGTAATATACAAAGCAATTATTAAAAAAAAAACACAAATAATTGATAAAATTATATACTATTAGAGTGTGTTACTTTACTTACCACAAAAATGTGCTAGCCTTGGAGCATCATGAATTGTCCATCTAAGTTTTTTATGGAATTGAAATTGTTTTTACCTACTAGTTGGGAGATGTCGTACATAATGATATCTTCACATAACTTTAGAAACTCATCAATATGAGGCTCCATATATACATCCATATATTTAACTTGGTACCTACCTAATTATTTGAAAATACACATTTTTATTACCTTGTACATATAATAAATTATGTAACAAAAGATTAGCAAATGAAATGGTATGTTGAAAACATTATTGTAAACAAATACCTAGAACAATCATTGGAAACCTTGTGTGATCCTCTATTGACATCTGAGGAGGTTATTGTTTATATATGCCACATTGAATAAAAAATCTTGATCTCTCTAAATGGATTCACATCATTCATTTTCAATGAAACCTTAACATTATGGGGTTTTCTTTAAAAGCTTATCATATTTCCTTGATGTCTCTAAATGAAGTACCATATACAAGGATTTGCATAACACCATATTCACTTATATTCCATGCATCATAAACCATAAATTAAGATATGTTTTTGCATATGTGACAATCAATGAAAACATGGAGTCATGGCAACATGATGAAGAACCTTGCAATTCATCTTTTTTTTTACTTGATCGGTTTGATATCTACTAATTATGCATTGAGGGAATTCCAACTTTGTTGCATGTTTTCCATACTATATAATATGATCATTACGATGTATCAATGGCTTAATATGTCATTCTTTTATCTTTTATACTGAGAGACAATTCTCAATATGTGTAAGGTAAAGTATTTTCCATTGGTAGGATAAAATCATCTAACAATCTACAACATTCAAAAATAAAATATTGTAATAAATATGTGTTAATATTACATCCTTTATACAATAATTAAAAACAAAAAACAAAAAAATAGCGGCAGTCATGTATGAAGAATTATATTACATGCCTTAGGATCTGTGTGA
>JASDQU010109125.1:11199-26944 GCA_032191745.1 Picea mariana
TTATCATGGCCTTTAGATCTGCATCTTACACACCAGATATCTTCCCTTTTGTCTTTTCCCTTATCTTTCTTCATATCCTCGACCTGTAAAGACAAACTAGTCAACTGGCTCATGATCTGGCTAATGCCTGAGCTAGATTCTCCCAATGATGTTGATTCAAGCTTCATGGCGATATCCAAAGATTATGCATGTGATGCAATCTTATGCTACATCAGAGAGAATCTGATGTGTGGTAACAACACTGCGATGAACCATTCTTTGCTCTGTTCATTAGGGATCGGACAAGTTAATCGGGCTGTTAAGGTATTGAATCTTTGATCGAACTCGCAAATAGGTTATACTACCATTTGATTAATATATTTTAGTTTTGTAATACATTGTGACTCCAAATTAGGTTTCTTAAACTCTGCAATCAGTTCATTCTTGATCTCATTCAGGGGCTTAGGCTGTGTCAGTCCTTGGACAAGTTTCATGTACCAACTCAGCAAGTGGTCCCTTAGCGTAGTGCTGAACTGGGTCCTCTTGATGGATTTGTTGGTGATACTCTTAATATTCCATATGGCTTCACATAGAAACTAATGTTGATCTAGATATTTTGATCCATCTTCTCTAAAGATAGAGAGTATCATTTCATCTTCCATAGAATTAACTAGGGTTCTTGTCTGAATAGATGTTGAGCTACCAGTAATAGTTCTCTGAGGACTCTGGTGGTTTTGTCTATTCTGACTACTAGGTACTATTGGGGAAACATGAGGATTAACGTTACTTACTTTAGTAGTCTGCGCAGTTCCTGAGGTTTCTGGCTCTCTTTGGCACAATTCTTCAACTTCCCCTTCTTCTATTCTGGTAGGCTCTGGATGCTCTTCATCGGTTAGATCTACCTCTTCTCCACTGTAGAAACCCTCTTCTTTGTAGTTTTTATTAAACAAGTTCTCAAGGTGACCCCCTCATAATACTTTCCCACTGCACGTATGTCCTACTTATGTGTTGCTTTCATTGTCTAAATTTCTGAACATTATCCTTCTCAGATCTAGTCAATCTACTGTATCTTGAAGATTTGGTTTTCATGCAAGAGCAACTTGATTCTCAGCCTTAGAAATTGAAAATTTTTTCCTCTAGGTCCCTGGAATAAGTATCTCTCAACCTGACTATATGATTATATTATGTCAACAAAAAATTCGGTGGTATACCCTCCAATGGTACTATCAAACCAGTGATCTACATCTTTGGATATAGCGTTGTCAACTCTCTTGACTTTCTGGATCATCACTGGTGTCCAACCCACAGGAGGTCTAGATCTGATCTGGAACTGGGTATCGCCTAACCTATCCAACCACTCAAACAACTCCTAGTGGATTTTTCCAAAGAAGATCTCCCGAATGTCGGTGAAGATGTATCTTTGTAGCCAATATTCATTACTTAGTTTAAGTTTCTTATTTTGGGCTTCAGCGAAGTCCTTCTCTTGATCCTTTATCCACTTCTGAATATTTTTCTTCGATGGAAACCACCTTGACATTCCCTTACACAAATTCTTGTCCCGACAACAGAACCATTTGTTGGCATAGGGGCAGACCCAGGGTTCACTCCAAGAGCGCACCAACAATTCCTAGATACTGGCCCTTTCAACAACACCTACGAAGCAGATGTAGTCTCACCTGAAGCAGCGAGGAAGGGGTTGCAGGACAAAGATGTCTACAACCAGGGGAATATCAAGTGGATCTTGTATAGAAGAAATCATAGCATTCATATATCACTTATCAGCGAGATCTACTATGCATAGCTATAGATCTTGATCTAACACAGTAATGCAAATAACAGTATAATAATGACAGAGATCAAAGCATCAATCAGTCACACAACACAAAATATACGTGGTTCACCCTCTCTCTAGGGATACGTCCACAGAACTGTGCTTATGATATATTAAGATAAAGATTGCAGTTTTGATCTCAGCTCTTGGCCAACACATCCTCTCTCTTCTTCTCTCTTTCTCTCCCCCTTCCTACACACCCAGCTACAAGATATGATCTTCGCACCCATTTGAAGATATTACAATACCAGAAGGCTCTCACCCTCAACACTTCTCTCTCATAATACAATGAACTCTCATCACAACAATAGAGCTAAATCAATAACACTATCATATCTCTCGACCCAGGTCCTCTTGACCTTTATTTATACATTACAATAGCTCACCGACAACCTTAGGCCGAAACCTAGGTGTCAAAACCTTAATTACCAAAACCCTAGGTCAACTTGATCCACTTTTTCTAAGCTTTGCTAGCCTGTCTCTCCTTCCTTCTCGCGCGGTGCTCCAAAGCATCCAATGATGGATTTTTTCATTTGATAAAATGTCCTCGATAATTCTTCCATGTTGATCTATCATCCTTGATATCCTCTTCCAACTATTTGCTTTTCCCATACTTCTCTCCGTCTTCTTTTCTCTTTTGCTCACTTCGACCCAATGACAGTCACTATGTCTCCCGCGAAGTTCACTTTTTACCTTTTTTTCCTTGTTCTTTACTTCCTTTCATAACCAAGGGACAACACATGGTTCACCCCCACCCTGGGGATACATCCACAAGATCTTCTTTTTTATTATCATATTCAATCTGTTACAAGCACAAAGCCTCCAAAACCCTTCTTCACATAGGACATAAGATCTACGCAGCTTGCTAGATCCTTCTTCCTTGCATTACAACACTTAGCTTTCTATAGCAACCTCAAAGTAACTTGCACTTAGCCTTGCAAGCCTTACATAGTTCACACAGAGCACTTATTAGACATCACATAGATGCAATACCAATTGCACTAAGCAATCACATATACTACTTCTTACATTTCCTATCCTTCTATTTATACATTACAAAAGTGGGCCTAAGCATGGGTAAAACCATGAGCCGACATCCCTTTCCCATTACATATTCCCAAAAACCTAAAAAAGACCCAAAAGGGGGCCTGGCTTCCGCAATTTCTTATTCTCTTTGCACTTTGTCTTCGACAGGATGTCGAAGCCCCAAAAATGGTCAATTATGACCAAGTGTTCCTAAAAAATTGGTCAAGGGCCAATAATCCCCCAACACTCACCCATGACTCATCCCGAGTCACTCTGGTCTAATCAATTCCACCTCAAATGCCTCGAGCTTGGCTCCAACTAATTTGACCTGCTGCAGTGAGACAACCTCTTGCTCAATGAACTCCTCGATCAATACGTCGTTTAATGGCCCTTCCAAGTGTTGTTCCATGGTGATGGCAACCTGTTCAAGCTCAGCGCCCTGGCTTTCAACTTCAGTGAATAGTTGGCATGCCTTTTCCTAGATTGGTTGAAGTCATTGGGAGACATCCATCACTTCACTTTGTAGCATGTGTACCTGTTGTTGGGCGGTGTGCTATTCTATAAATATCTTCATTCTTTCAACTAGGGTCAAGGCCTTCAGTTGTACATGTAGCGTATCTATGTGCTTATTTTCTTCTTGGAGTTGTTCCTCTAATGCCTGCAACTCTAGATTCTCTATGAGGTTCTCATAAGTCTGGTTGCTTCTAGTGCTCAACTTCTTTCAGTCCAAGGCAAGGGTTTTTAATCGGCCAACTGCGTTGCGAGAAGTTTCCTTCCTTAGGTCTCTTATTTCTTGAGGAGTCTCAGGCATGGTAAGAAGTTCTAGATCTGCGATGTGCTTTTGAAGTTGTTGGATTACTTCTTCGAGTTGTGCCACCTTCTATGGGACACGTTCTTCAATATTCACTTCTATGATCGTCACAGAGAGAAGTGCTTTGTGAACCCTTTCATGTACTTCAAGTTGCTCTGCTAGCAACTGGTCCTTTCTCTGCTATAATTGTTCTTTTTCCTCATCCCACTTTGCTTGCAAGGAAATATTTTCCTGTTATTCCTTAATCTATTTTTCTACAAGTGCTCTTTGTACTTGTGTCAAAGCCTGGGTGGCTTGTGTTGTGTCTTCTTGAGCTCGTTGAAGGCAAGCTTCAACTTTATTAGCAATATGGTGTAATTGGGTGGGATCATCACCTGTTCCTTCTATTCCAATTGTCAAGGGCGCAGTAGAAACTACTCGGCTGAACTGGAGTGCCTGCTACACTTCTTGAATTTCACCCTTGATTATGTTGAATACCTCCTCCTGCTTTGCTTCTTACTTTTCTGTGATCTCTAGTGAAGCATCATTCAGTGCAACGATTAAGAAGTCAAAGTCATTCATTGTGAGGGTAGTCTTAAATGTAGTCCGAGTGGCCTTAGTTTTCTTTCAGGATGAGGGCTTTGGTGGGGTAATCTTCCTTTTCTTAGAGGGATCATCCTCCTCTCTAGGCGGAGTAACCTTGCCTTTGTTTTTCTCAACTTCTGTGCCACCTAGTTCTTCACCATCACCTCCTTGCGCAGGTGAGATTGAATTAGTCTTCATGGATGTGCTATGGACATCTTGAACTTCATCATCCTTTCTAGTCTTGCTTGGTCCAGGTGTATCTGGCATAGATTCAGGGCTATCCACGTCAGACATTTCTGTGGGGTTCGCTGTAACAAGGAGGTTCGCCGACCATTCCTTGGTAATATACTCCAAGTCTTCTTATGTCAACTTGTATTACGATTGGAGTTGTTGTTTGTGCTCATCAGCATTCACTGTGATATAGGTGAAGTGGCGGTCCACATTGAATTTTATCAATGGTCTAAACATGTTAAGTGTATTTTTGGTGAGGCGCAGTGTAGAGTGGATTGCATTATTCAATTGGTTGTAATAGGCGTGGAACATGACATTGTATTACCACTGCTTGTTCATGTTGTTGGAGTACCACAATGTACAGAACTTCACGGCCAGTGATTTGAAGGGTTCGATCTCCAAAAAAGTTTCACTTTCCCATAGCTCCCAAGCAATGAAAGAGATTAGTATGAGCAACCAACTAAAGTGGAACTCATACCCTTAGTCTTGCACTTCTTTGCGATCAAGATCTAGCTAGTTTACAAGGTACTACACCCAGTTCATATGTAGTCCCTCGATGCACTTCCATGCAAGGTCAACTTCGAATACAGTCACTTGTGTCGGTTTGTTCTTGAAAACTAGATTTCCCACGATCAACTGACAGGAAAGGTGCACTATGCCACTCTAGATAGAGGCTACCTTATAGCCTCAAATGCCTTTTTATACATTTCCATAAGTTTCTTTTATCTTCTGCGCTAGTGCTCGGTCTGAGATCTTTCTAGGGTAAAACTCCTGTGGTTCAGGGAATTGCATACTAAGTTCTGTGATATGATTAATCAAGGTCAGATCCACAGTGATATGGTGGTCCAACCATAAGTATCCTCCATGGTAGCAGGACAACAACAACTTGACGCATGCGTTGACCTCCTGGTGTTTTTCGAAGTGTAGGATCTTCATTACATTAAGTAGTGTGGATTGCGTGAGGTTATGGGTCCATGACTATGGAACAATCTTAGAATTCTTGCATTTGGTCTTGGTTAAGTAATTATGCGGGGCTAACATGTTGTAAACTTTACAATCTCTAAGGTTAAAATCACTAAATTTCAATGCTACGAGCTTATCCTGGTCAGCACAAATTACATGCACCCCTTTCGAAAGGTACGTGGTAATCAAAGTGTACTTGAAGTCTCGAGGTACATTGTCACAGTTGATGTCACCTCTTATAGGTGGTAAGTAAGTACATAGAATGCATGGGATAAGCTTGTCATTTGCGATGTCATCCCTGTGCTTGGTCCATTTCTCATCGGTCAGTAGGGATGGATCGATGCGAGCAGTGGAAGGGGAGGCATGGAGTTCTCTCGTTGACGATGCTTGGACTCCTATAGATAATACTCACTCTGACATGACTCTCTTAGTCATTAAGTCAATCAAAACTTCTTCAACTACTTTCTCAGCAACACTGAGCTCATCCGACATACAAGCTTAGGTCAACTAGATTGGGTGTGAAGTGAATTTAGAGACTAAAGTGAATGGTATGGGAACAAGGAAATGATCACAGGGTGATGTAATCTCAAGTTTCGGGCTCAAATTCTCACTTAGCAAAAAGTATTCTTAGTGCATGGCATGACAGACTAAGTAGGGAAACTTAGCAACAGTCTTCTTGCAATGGGTATGAGGCTGCATTAACTTATGTTCTATCCAATATGGCACGGTCTAATTGTCTAGTGGTGAGCCATAAATGCTTTATGACACGTTCGAAGTGGCAGTCGAACGAGTATATTGTCTTCCAATGGCTATATTACTTCACCTCGAAGAAGTGGCATATGTCGTTGTTCTAATATCTTGGTGAAGCTCCAATTCTGAAAGTGTCTTGATGCAAGGTACCCTTCGAGATATTCTATGATTTTTCAATATTAGCCTTCTTATTACTTAGATTTCTATCCTTCTTTCCATTGATCTTCGTCTCCGTGATTCTCTTCCCATGTTGATTCTTATTTTCCTTGGACATAGTCACTTCGTGCTAGTGATATTCTCTCCTAGGGTTTAGGTATATCACTTCATCTTTGTCTGGGGTAGAAATTTCATCCTTTTGTGTAGGTTTGGCCTCGACATCTAGGTTTGTAGTGTCAGATGGATTCGAGCGGTTCTCCTATTCTTCTATCAACTCTGCGATCCTTTTAGTCATGAAATATTTTAACTCTTGTCTATGTTGTTCTAAAACCTGTTCTTCTTCCTTCTTTCTATCTTGATCTCTTTCAATCCAAGGTTTTTCAAGTAGCATAGTATACGGGGCGTTGTCCTCAATGAATTTGATAATCTCAAAATCTTCTTATGTTGAAGTTCCATTGACTATCATAGGTATCTGAGCGAGTTTTCCACATAACATCATTAGTTTTTGTCTGAATAGTCCTATTCCTCCCAATGAAAGAATCATGGTAGGCTTCCCTATAGCTTCCCAAGTTCTTTCTAGGATAATATTCACTTGTGTTTCTTCATCAAGAATACAGTCAATGTCGAAGTCCCATATTATTGCTTCAACCTACTCCTTTTCTTTGAAGATCTCTTGTAATCAGACATCTTTATGTTCCTTTAGGGTTTCTTTCATCTACATTAATACTTTCTCTGATTCTTGTTGGGTTTCGACCTTTTCTGGATCTGCCTTATGGTCTTCTTGATTCAGATTTATCCTTTCAAGCTTAGCGATCATTCTAGGGAAATCCAATACCTCATGGTCCATAGATTTGCAACAGAGACAACTAGGTCTTCTACCATGGCATTCCTTAGCTAGATGGACTGGTTTTCTACAACTGTAACATAGGATTAATCCTCTCTTTCTTTTAAATGCTCCCCAGCCTCTTCTGTACAGTGCACTAGAATCGTGATAGCTAACATGAAAAGAATTATTTCTAGGATCATGCATCCATTTGTTAGTCCAGACATTCTTTCTATGTGTTGAAACAATTCTTAATTTTTTTTTTATCCCTAAGGCCTAAATTTTCCTTTTTCCTTTTTCGGCTTTTCACAAAACACGAGTTTCATTATCAATCCCAAACACACAACACCTTTTTCAAAAAATTTAATTATTTGGATAATAAAAGGCAAAAAAGGTTAAAAGAATTATAAGAATCCCGACGCCTTTTCTTTAAATTTTTTTAAATTATGATAAGTTATAAAACTAACGGATTTAGGGTTAAGCTTAAGGAATTTTTGGGATTCGGGGTTTGTTGCAAACAGATTTTTTCGATACAAATCGAATCGTGAAATCTCGATCCCTGATTTCCCAAAACGTTGAATTCTTAGTTAAAACACAAATTAATTAATTCTTTAATGTGAAAGGTTAAGGGTTAAGATAATCATGTCGTAATTTTGGGATTCGCGGTTCAGTGAGACCACATCTCCTGTCATCATGATTCCCGAAATCCCGAATCAGGAAACCCCGATCCATAGTTCGTGTTAAATCAAACTAATTTTGTTTTGGCCTTAACCGTGATTAGTTAGTTAATTAAGATGAGTTTAAGTCCTATCTTTAAAAAAAAAACCATCGCAATTTCGTGATTTCGGAGATCGGATTTCATCGATAACATACTTCTCGACATCATGATCCTCGAAATCCCAAAAACGTTTAATTCACTTAATTACTTCGCTAAAACATTTTAGGTCTTAATTAATACATCACGATTTCGCGATTTTGGAGATCGGATTTCATCGATAACATACTTCTCGACATCATGATCCCCGAAATCCCGAAAAACAAAGTTTTCAGTCTTAATCTATGATTAGCACTAATTAACCCTTTTTCCAAAACAGGATTAATGCTAATCATTATTTTTAAGTGTTCGTTCATGTTTTTCTTTCCGACTAAGTAAAGTGTCTCAAATTTTCTTTAAAAACCCGAATGCGCCTAAATACGGACATTAAATGTGTATCTCAGAAATATATCTTTCGCATTAAATGCCTTGAATTCTTGACAATTGTGTCAATCTCGTCACTTTTAAATGTATTCAAAGTGAACATCCAAATGTCTGTGTTTTCATTTTATCAAACGCATGAAACACTTAGCTGAGCTCATTCATCTATTTTCTGTGACAGGTTTTCAATTAAATGCAAATTCATGGCATCGAAAAAGGCACCGAAGAAGAATGAAGATGCACAGGAAGGAGATATCATCTCCGACACCACACCACACACTATAGAATCCATTAAATCTTGGACTCAAATCTCTGAATTGCTGGAATATGAACTCAGGAATGCTCATCCTAATTCTGAGAATCATTGTCGGGACATAGCTGAGTTAGAGATTCATAAGATTGTTGCACACCCGCGGCTCATGGCATACAATGATATGATCAGATGGGCCCTAGAAAAGATTGATATCCCGATGAGGAGCATCTTAAATGATCAAGGAGTTATCGTCGGCTCATTCAGGCTAGAACATATACAAGTAATGTATAAACTCTCGCCAAATCCTAAACATACTTTTAATGTTGAATTTTTAGCAGAGTTTCAGAGGAAGGAATGCATTGAGGTAGACCGGACATATCTTGATATGATTAGAGAATGGGAGAGGTGTCCAACAAATTTTAGAGCTGATACACATGGGATTTATGCTACAACATCCTTGAATGAATACATGGTATATGTAGCTATTATGTTATGTAGACTTTTCGGGAGAAAAGATCCCTACCATTTTCATGCAGATTGGGTTCCCTTTTTAGAAGAAGCGTCAGAAGGGAATGCTTCTAAATGCCATAAGATTTTGTTAGATAACCTAACATAGGAAATCTTAAACTACAAAGAAGAAAAATCAAAGGGACAACCAACAACCTTTTACATGTTAGCATACATTATGGATGCAATCTGTTATGTGAATCCTTTTCCTTTAATGAATTGGAGTTGGAATATTTCATGTCCAGAACCCATTCATAAATATCACTCAGCCCTTTGGGAAGAAAATTCTAAGGATGCATTTTATGAGGTTTTTCATTTTATTATAATTCTGATGCATAAAATATTTTTTGGATGCGAACCCCCTCGCATTTCTAATGCAATCAAAGAAAATCTTAAAGCAATTGTCGACTAGTTTATTGAGGAGATTTTTTCCTACATTAGGGTTTACGGTTGTTCCATTCCCCCTCATGCACTCCCTAAATTCCTACCAGATAGATTGGTGTGTAGGGAGGTATCCCATCAGATAGTAAAGGGCGGCGTTGGATTAGAACTAAAAGCAGCTCAGAAGAAGTCATGGCCAACTTTCCCTGTAAATATTGGGAAATTTTCTTTATTAAATCTAGGCCATTCTAAGGTAGAGGATGAATCATTAGAAGAATCAAAATTAGTAGATATTGAGCACATAAAGTATGACCCCTATCATGTAATAAGTAGGCATTTTATATATTGTAATCTAAAGGCCTATGAGCATGAAACATTTATCTATGATGATGTATTTAAGGATGTTAAATCCTATGAAGAAGTACTGAACAGAGTACAGGCCATGCCACCTGACTCATAGACTAGATTCGTGTCATTCTAGGGCCATAGGCCAAAGGAGAAGTTGCCTACCCAAGAGTTTACAGGGTGAAGTTTCGACTACACCTCCAGAGAAGGAAGGGCCTCCCCCAGGGTTTGAAACAAATACACAGGACAAAGCAAATACAAAAGGAAAGATGAAGGATACTGAGATACCTTCCCAAGACACAGAGGGTTCCCAGACAAAAGAATCAGAGATAGAGAAGGGCAAATATATAGAAACAACTCCAGAAATCCCTAAGTATGTTCTAGAAAAGACAGGAGGAACAACATCAATGGAGCTCGGTAATCCCATCACTTTCTTAACCCCATTGCAGTCAACTTATGGAACCCCCCACGAAGGAACTCTGTATGTTAGTGATCTAGAGCCAATTTTAAGGGATGAGATTCCTCCATCAGATTAATTTTTCAGTAAAAAGAGAAGAGAAATCTTGAAATAGGAAATCCATCCAAGAGGAGAGGGGATGATTAAAAAACATAGGGTCATTATAGATGGAAAGAAACTCAAACATGGAGAATTTTCTACGGATTTAGCAGGTACGATGGGTGCTATAGCATCGACAAATATATATTCTGTTGGTAGTTTAACAACCATGCTCGAATGAAAAGACCAAACAATAACTCAACTACAGGACAAATTGAAAGAAACTGAGAGAAATATCAGTTGGGGAATACAAAAGGGTCTAGAACAAGCTAGACTAAAATATATTCAAGAAATTCAGAAAATGAAAACAGACTTAGAAGAGGCAAAACATATAATACTGGTCACATAGGCACAGGTCCAAAAGCAGGAAGAAGAAAATAAATAGTTACAAGATAAAATTAGTTCTTTTACTAATCAAGTAGTAGAACTTGAAATTTTCAGGACACAAGCATTGGGAATACATTTGAAAATAGAAGAATAACAATAGAAAGTGTTTTTGAACCTGGAAGTAGTCCAGAATTACTTTCAAGAAACAAATAAATCCTTAGAGAATGTTTTCCAGAAGAAAAGGGAAGAGAAAGTGGCTAGAATGACTTTCCAAAAGGTAGTAGCCCTCTCAACAAAGGAAGAAGTCGGAAGGATTCATAAATTATCCATTTCTGAATAGGTTAAAGGGGATGTAATACTTAAAGTGTGGGAAGCAGACCTGGTTGAATATAAAATAATAACCAGAGATGTCAATGATGATTTCTAGGGAATTTTTGATCTCTTAGAAAGGACTTCATTGAATATCAGAAAAAATGATTGTCCCAGATTATTAGGTGAGAATAATATTTCCAAGCACCAACTAAGGTTCAAAGAAGATCTGGAGGAAATGAAGATAAATATCTCAAAAACTAAATTAATCAATATCACAGAAATCGACAAATGGATGGTGACACCGAACCTAAAGTTGCAAACTATTAAGTTCACAGGGAAGATGATAGAAGATCGTTTGCCTGAATTACAGAAAAGATTTTTCATGTTTGAAGCAAAAGAGATACCAGATGCTCCCAGAGTTTTTGTGAAATTTTTGGGAAAGTGTGTTCAGTGTCTTGAGGCGGAAAAAGGAAGTTCATCAATATTAACATAAAAGTATTTTTTTTGAATATTTTCATCATTAGAAATTAGAAAGGAAATGCAAACGGTTGACATTATTCATATATGTAACCGTAATCTTAGGAAGTTGGTTAGTCACCAACGAGAAATTTTTTGATGAAGATGTATAAATACATTTTCAAAAGACTGAGAAAGGGCTTTTGATTTTTTGGAGAGATCCGATTGTATTAACAGTTTTCGAATCCATCATAATATATGATACAAACGAGATTTTGAATACTGCAAATTTTGTAGCTATGTGTTTTTTAACCCTGTTTACTATACTTTATAATGTTTTTCATTCAATGTTTTTCTAATGAATAATCAATTTGAAGTTATCTTCAAACATCTTTTATAGTTCAGATTGATTTGGATATCAAATTATTTATAGCTTTTCCTCTAAAATTGCTATCAGTGACTTTAAGAGCTGTGAATATTTTGAACCTTAATACTTAAACTTTCATTAGAAATCTCGTTTTCCTTATTTATTACCTGTTACAATATGAGATTCTTTCTTGATTAAAGCCTCATACTTTTCAGTAGTAATTCTTTGTTATTTTATAATTCTCAAATTGTTGCAAATCCAGGAAACAACCTCGAATGTATTTATGTTAGTGTTTTGAATTTCAAAATTATTTTTCCTATTCTCATCTCTTAAAAATTTGAAGTGACATTTGATTAAATTCTTTCACAATTAAATAAAATATTATCCTCCATGACTATTCCAAATAGAAGACAACCCAACATTGAACCTGGCCTTCAAGATCAAACCAATATTGCTTTGAACCTATTTAATACCATCCTACAAACAACAACTAGTCGGGTCGAATTAGAATGTTCATGGGTTGCTATTGAAAGAGATATTAGCATCCAAGAACAACAGGAAGCTAGACAGAGATAGTTGAGAAACTGATTCTGCTTCACCCTTCCTTTTTAATTCTTATCCTCAAGTTATTTTTTTTTAAACATTTACAGATGCCTTGACGGTATACTTTATAGCCTTAAAGTATAAACTCAAGAACAACATCTTTTCGGCGTTGTTGTCAGGGAACGAAGAAAAAAATCTTTTTCTTGGGAAGAATGACATTGACATTTTCTGTCTTTGATAGTGAACAAGGATATAAAACATTCTAAGGCTACTAACATTTTTCACTTGGCGAATCCACGATAACTAAATTGGCTTTTCGTCGAAAGAACACCAGAAAAAACCCAGACAAGAAGTAGACCTTGCTAGTCTCCGATCTGGAAAAGATTTTAAAATCATGAAAATCACTTAGACAAGTCTTTTTACCCACACATACTATATGCCAATCTGACTTTACGCAGTTAAACATTTCACAAAATCTTGAAATATCTCTTTCACTCCCCCTCTCATACGATACATTCTCTTTTCCTAAGGTTTCCTCCCCAGATTTCTGTGAATCTTTTCCTCACACATTTCGAGCTTCAACCTCAAATATAACCATGGCTGCATAAGGAGGTGTTGGAGCAGGAGGTGGTTCCCCTGGAGGACCAACAGGTGTTCAAGCACCTCTTCCTGGAATCTTCACTAAAGTAGCTGCTAGATATGCTCCCCTTGTCCTTCTTGTTCCTCTACATGATCTCTCTGAGAATTATATGAAAAGTCTTTCGAAATTTATAGGGGAAGGGGATCTGACAGCCCAAGAACATATAAATTTTTTCAACCAATTTGCTGACATCCTCGGAATAGAACACGAAGATGTCTATTCTAGACTCCTCGTTCAGACTTTCGAAGGATAGGTGAGGACTTGGTTCCGATCCTTAGCAGCTGGATCTTTAAGATCTTATGAAGAACTTGAAAGTGCTTTTATTAGACAATGGGGAGAGAGGAAGGACCATATCTACTAATTGACTGAATTTGGAGCCCTTAGAAAGAAAAACTCTGAATCAATTCTAGAATTCACACAAAGGTTCAATAAGTTGTATAATAAAATCCTGGTTGAGGTTAAACCTTCACAACCTGCAACAGATGTGAATTTTGTTGGTGCTTTTGATCCTGATTTCGCCTTATTATTGAGAGAAAGGAGATCAACATATCTCATGAAAATGCAGGATGATGCACTTGAGATTGAATCAAACATGATGGCATCAGGGAAATTAAAAGAAAAAACTAAAACTGGAAACAAAGAAAATAGGAAATTCAAAGAACAAGGTGGACCTTCAGGATCGAGGAAATCCTCGAGATATAGAATAGATGAGATGGCTAGGGTAATTAGAGAACTTTCAAACAAGATCTCAAAAATGGAACTAGAGAAATCGAAAAGGGATAATTTCCCCAGGAAAGATTTTAGAAGAAATCTTGATCCTCAAGGCCCACAGAAAATAATTAAAAATGAAGACCAAAAAATTCCAACACCCTTCAAAAGTGAAAACTTCATTGGAGAGGAAGATCTAGGAGATTTTGAAGAGATCGATGAAGATATTAATAATCTTGGTGACGATAATAAATCACCTTATTTATCGAGACAAGATAATGATAGATCCTTAAATAAAGAAATTACATCGGAAGACAATGTTAGCAATAATATGTCTGAAGATTTCACCTATAAAGATATCGCAGATGATATCATAGATGAACTATAGGGAAAATATAATTTAAGACCAAGGAACAAAATTCTCGCAACTGTTTTGACAAAAAAGATCTTGCTAAGAAGCGAAACCGATGAGGTGACTCCAAAAGTTGCTGATAAACAGCCTGCGAAAAAAAACATAGATGATACGCAACCTATCTAGTCAGAGCTAGTAGAAACACTCTTTGTGAAGACACAAGCTCCTGTAAATGAAAAAAAGTCCACATCACAAAGAAAAGATGAAAAGAAAGGAATGGAGGCTCCGAATATAGAAAACGACAAGGCCCTAGGAAATTTTAATTTGGAAAATGAAATAAATAAAATCAAAATTCTTATTCCCCTTGTTGAATTAGCTAAAAATCCCATATACAGAAAACAAATCACCAGGATGATTAACTTCTACGAAGATGAAAGCCAGGACGATGTCATCAACTTAGAAGATGACAAGCCAAACATAGTCTTTGGTACACACTTCGAAGGTGTGAGAGACACTGTAGCCCACTTTTATATCACGTTAACCTTGTTTTACCACCTTCTCCATAACTGTATGCTAGATTCTGGAGCTTCCCACAATTTGATGCCAAAGGTAATTATGGAAAAACTTGGTCTTGAAATCACAAGGCCCTATGGTGACTTATATTCTATTGATTTGAGGAAATTCAAATGCATAGGTATGATTAAAGACCTAGTGGTAGGTTTGGCTTAAATACCTGCTAAAAGCATTCTTATGGATGTAGTGGTCACTAACATCCCTCCAAATTATGGTATGCTATTATCTAGGTCATGGGGTGCCAAGCTTAGAGAATCTCTCCAACTGGATATGACATATGCTACAATTCCAGTTTTTGGAGGACAATACACGCGTCTTTACAAAGAGACTAGGTTGGCATTTACGGTAGGTGATCCACACAATCCAAATAGTCATCCAGTTTATATTGCTGACCAAGACTTAGGAAATTGTATATTATCTATTGATGATGATTTTGAAGTAGATATAGACGAAAATTTTATAGAAGAAAAAATTGAAAAAGAAGAAATAAAAAAAAATGTATATAACACTGGTGTATGGAAAATGTATTTTGATGGTGCCTCGTCTTTCCTTGGAGCTGGAATACGGGCACTCCTTGTGACTCCCGATGATCAATTCATAATCCCCTTTTCATATAGGCTTCAGTGGAATGTGGATTGTACAAACAATGTATGCAAGTATGAAGCTTTAGTGCTAGGATTAGAAGTTGCTAGGAGGATGAAAATAAAGAAACTCAAAGTCCTTGGTGACGCTAAGTTAATTATAAAACAAGTGAATCGACAGTACCAGGCCAAGCATCCTAGATTGCGGTCCTATAGGAATTGTGTCTGGGATTTAATCGAGAACTTCTTCTCCTCTGTGAATGTTCATTTTGTCCCAAGGTTTGAAAATCAACAGGCTGATTCTTTAGCCAAAGGAGCATCAACTTTCATACCCCCAACTGCTTTTAAATTAAAGTATCACATAAAAATGAGACATCTCCCTTCGATACCGAATAACATACAACATTGGCAGGTCTTTGAGGACGATGAGCCACTTCAAAAGTTTCTAGAATCATTAGATGAATTAACAGAAATGCATATTGATCAAGAAAATCAAAATGATCCCATTTGGATCA
>JASDQU010109125.1:37507-56524 GCA_032191745.1 Picea mariana
AAACCCCTGAATGGTAAAACTATCCAAATATCTATCTACTGAAAATAAAAATAAATACACGGAGTTGCTAAGAAAATACAAAGGCGTTTTCACATGGTCGTATGAAGAACTGAAAATATATGACACTTCTGTGATCGAACATAAGATACCACCGAAACCTGGTGTCAAACCCTTTAAACAAAAGCTCTGACAAATCAACCCCATTTTACTACCTGTTATCGAACGAGAAGTCAAAAAACTCCTTGATGCTAAGATAATTGTACCACTAAGATATTCCGATTGGGTAGCCAATCTGGTCCCGGTTAGGAAGAAAAACGGGGAAATTAGACTGTGTGCCGATTTCATAAACCTTAATAAATAATCTCTCAAAGATAATTATCCCCTACCTAAAATGGACCATGTTCTAGAAAAAGTATTAGGAGCTAATAGGATGTCAATGATTGACGGATTTTTAGGTTACAATCAAATTGCCATTAGTGATCATGATAAAGAAAAAACTGCCTTTACCACTCCTTGGGGCACATTTATGTACAATAAAATGTCGTTTGCATTGATGAATGCAGGTGCTACTTTTCAATGCGCAATGGATATTGCTTTCATTGGTGAACGGGACAAATTTGTAGTTATCTATTTGGATGACTTGACTATTTTTTCTAAATCGGATGAAGATCATCTGATTCATCTCAAACAGACATTTGAGAAATGCCACATGTTTGGTCTATCCTTAAATCCTAAGAAGTCTCTCTTCGCTATGAAAGAAGGCAAGTTGTTGGTTCACATCGTATCTCAAGATGGAATTATAATTGACCCTAAAAGAGTTGAAGCTATAGATACAATAGCTATTCCTAGGAATGTAAAAGAAATTTAGTCATTCTTAGGAAAAATAAATTTCTTGAGAAGATTTATTCCTAACTTTGCTGAAATTGTGAAATTGATTACAGATATGCTTAGGAAAAACAACAAAGTGAAATGGACAGCAGAAGCTAAAGCATCCTTTGCCCATATCAAGAACGTTATAAGTGAGGCGTCGGTACTAGCGAGCCCCGATTATCTAAAGGATTTTCTTATTTTTTTATTTTCCTCTGAACACACACTCGCCATCGTACTCCTTCAGAAGAATGAAGAAGGTTTTGAGCAACCGATAGCCTTCTTTAGAAAAAGTCTCTGAGATGTCGAACTCAGATATAATATAATGGAAAAACAAGCATATGCTATGGTAAAAGCATTAAAATATTTCAGAACTTATGTTTTACATTCTAAGGTGATTGCATATGTACCCACTAGCTTCGTAAAAGATATTTTGGTTCGAGAAAACAGTGATGGCAAAAGAGGAAGATGGCTTGCCAAAATTCAAGAGTTCGACTTAGAGGTTAAATCGGAAAAATTAGTAAAGGGGCAAGGCTTAGCTAAACTTTTAGCTGAATCCAATTTCAGAGCTCTTGGGATAAACAACTCTCAGGAGGAGGAAGAGTGGGTAGACGTGAATGAACTTGAGGACCAAATAACTGAAAACCGAATCGAAGAGAAATTCACGTCATCAAATTGATACAAGGATATAGTAACATACTTACTGACGTTGAAATGTCCAAGTGACTTGTCTCCATCCAAAGATAGAACGCTAAAGTTGAATGCAATCAAATAATGTATTTCTGAAAAATGATTATATTGGAAAGACCCGCTTGGCTTCCTCTTGGTCTGTCTGGTCGAGTCGGAAACATAAAAAGTTATAAGTCAATTTCACGAAGGAGTATGTGGAGGACACCACACCTGGAGAGCTATGGCATATAAAATCTCGAGGGTTGGTTATTATTGGCCCAAACTTTTCCCAGATGTCAATGCTAAGGTACGAGCTTGCAACCCTTGCAAATTTTTTGCTGGAAAACATAAACTCTCAGTGATGCCATTGCTCCCATTCAAGAAAGAAGATCCTTTTCAGCAATGGGGACTAGATTTCATAGGTGAAATTAATCCTCATTCTAGTGCTCAACACAGATGGATCTTGACCACTACAGACTACTTCACCAAATGGGTGGAAGATGTCCCAACAAGAAAGGATACTGATTCGGTGGTTATAGATTTCTTAGAAGAAAATATTTTGTCTAGGTTCGGTTGTCCCAGAAAGATAGTCACAGACAATGCGTAGGCTTTTAAGTCTATGGCTATAGTCAGCTTTTGCTAAAAATATAATATTGTGTTGGGTCATTCCACAACATAGTACCCTCAGGGAAATGGTCTGAAAGAATCTTCAAACAAGAGCTTAATTAGTATAATCAAGAAAGTGTTAAACGAAAATAAAAAGTCTTGGCATTTTCATTTGAAATACGCTCCGTGGGAAAATCGGATAGGCACAAAAAAGTCTATCGGTACTTCTCCCTTCCGAATGGTATATGGAACAGATGTAGTGTCGCCTATAAACCTAGCACTTCCTGTAATGAAACTATGGCATGATGAGAATGAAGAACCAAATCCTCTCACAAGAAGGATAAACCAGTTGATTGAAGTTTAGCAGCATAGGGTGGTAGTGGATGAAAGGTTGCAGAGGTACCATGATGACATGAAGGTGTTATTCGATCATAAAGCCAAAGACAAAAATTTTCTCCCTGGGGATTTGGTTTTGAGATGGGACGCTCGGAAGGAGGATTCAGGAAAAAATGGTAAATTTGATCACATTTGGTACGGACCATTTAAGGTAGCATCTCCTGAAGGAAAAAATTCATTTCTTCTTGAAAATGCGGATGTTAAAATTCTGAACGCCCCTGTCAATGGGCGTTTTTTTAAACATTATATGGAATAATTGATTTCCAGAATTTCCACTGTATATACCATTTTGTTTTTTATTTTCATAATTTTCTTTAGAAAGTCTATTTTCATTTTGTAAATAAATAAAAATAAAATAAAATTAGTTAATTTTTTTACACTAAAAAAAAAACTGATTTTTTTTTTATATTGTTCTTTCACAGGATTCTAATAGACAGCCTGAACACAGAAGATAAAATTGCCAAAAATAGGTGATAAACAATATTTTATGTTATTTAAAAAAAATAAAAGAAATGATAATGGTAAGGCAAAGTTATGAGTTCCAGCAAAGTCCATTTTATAAAAAAAAAAAAAAAAAATTGTTTCAAAATATGCGTTGCTTATCCCGTAAGCTGATAGGTAAATAAAAAGCATTTTCAATACTTAAGCCTTAAGGGTTTCACTTAGAACAAGACTAGAGGTAATCGAAGTAAAAAATATTTAAGCGAAGAGTCCAAAAGGATAGGTTTAATTTATAACCTATGTTTCCTGACTTACAGATCATTCGACGTCTCCTTTTTATACCCTCAGCTCTGTATTTTTCTTTTTCGGGTTTCCCATAGAGGTAGGAGAGACTATGTCTTAACTATTGAAATCGAAAAATAGTTCTAAATCAATAAGACCAGTCCTCATATTTCTTATTCTCCGACTAAACGTGGTTATGCTTAGGCTGATTCTGACTCTCCTAGGTTTCTTAATAGTTTGTTTGAGGATTTAAGCTTTCTCTAAAGAAAACCCCTGAAATTAATCTTCCCCTTTTTCTCTGCAAACTAAGGTGTTTTGAAAGTTGAGAAAAGGTTGGTCTAGAGTAATCAAAACAGGTTGACAAACCTCTATTGTAATTTTTTACACAGATACCACCCCTGGTATATTAAGTATCACTGATTTCCCCTGCTTTGTATTCATAAGCTAAATATAAGACAAATGGTGAAAGTAAATTCATATTTGATTGCCCCCATCTAGTCCCAAAGGCGATGAAAGGAAATTCATTTAAACGATTGCCCTCATCTAATATAAAGAAACGGATAACTTCACCGAGGTACTGAACAGGCCCGCTGGCAGTGAAGCAATATCTGAGTGTAAATATATAATTAGCACTCAAAGAGGTGAAAGGAAATTTAGTAAAAAGGGACAGATAACTTCACTAGGGTACTGAACAGGCCCGCTGGCAGTGAAGCAATATCTGAGGTATATGTAAGGTTGTCATACTTATATACCACTCTACTCTAGTTACCAGTTTTTTCTAAACCGGATATTCATCCCAACTCTAGATAGAGCTCCCCATTTAAAAATATAAGTTTTGTTTCGATTGATGCAAGCCGAAAGTCACAAATCTGTTGAGTTTCCTAAGATTGTTTTAATCATCTTAATACTAACTTAATTTCAGACAAGAAGGAGAATATGATGAAGAAGACTACAACTGAGTTTAAAACAAATAAGAACTTTGAAAAGATTTTCAGAAGTTAAAATGAAATCTCTTTTTTCCTCTTTTTCCTTTCCCTTAGCAACTTCGGCAGTGATAAACCCTTGACACCATTAACCCAATGAAGGCACTAAGTCTACATGTTCTCCTCATCCCATAAAGAGACGACGTTCCCAGTTGGAGCCTATGTTGAAACAGTTCTTAACCTTTTTTTTATCCCTAAGGCCTAAATTTTCCTTTTTCGGTTTTCGGCTTTTCACAAAACACGAGTTTCGTTATCAATCCCAAACACACAGCACCTTTTTCAAAAAATTTAATTATTTGGATAATAAAAGGCAAAAAAGGTTAAAAGACTTATAATAATCCCGATGCCTTTTCTTTGAATTTTTTTAAATTATGATAAGTTATAAAACTAACGGATTTAAGGTTAAGCTTAAGGAATTTTCAGGATTCGGGGTTTGCTGCAAACAAATTTTTTTGATGCAAATAAAATTGCAAAATCTCGATCCCCGATTTCCTGAAACGTTGAAGTCTTAGTTAAAACACGAATTAATTAATTCTCTAATGTGAAAGGTTAAGGGTTAAGATAATCATGTCGCAATTTCGGGATTCGCGGTTCAGTGAGACCACATCTCCTGTCATCATGATTCCCAAAATCCTGAATCACGAAACCCCGATCCATAGTTTGTGTTAAGTCAAACTAATTATGTTTTGGCCTTAATCGTGATTAGTTAGTTAATTAAGATGAGTTTAAGTCCTGTCTTTAAAAAAAAGAACCGTCGCAATTTCGGAGATCGGATTTCATCGATAACATACTTCTCGACATCATGATCCCCGAAATTCTCAAAATGTTTAATATCAATTAATTACTTTGCTAAAACATTTCAGGTCTTAATTAAAACATCGTGATTTCGTGATTTCAGAGATCGGATTTCATCGATAACATACTTCTTGACATCATGATCCCCGAAATCCTGAAAAACAAAGTTTTCAGTCTTAATCTATGATTAGCACTAATTAACCTTTTTTCCAAAACATGATTAATGATAATCATTCTTTTTAAGTGTTCGTTCATGTTTTGTTTTCCGATTAAGTAAAGTGTCTTGAATTTTCTTTAAAAACCCAAAGGCGCCTAAATACAGACATTAAATGCGTATCTCAGAAATATATCTTCCACATTAAATGCCTTGAATTCTTGACAGCTGTGTCAATCTCGTCACTTTTAAATGTATTCAAAGTGAACATCCAAATGTTTGTGTTTTCATTTTATCAAACACATGAAACACTTAGGTGAGCTCGTTCATCCATTTTCTGTGACAAGTTTTCAATTAAACGCAAAGTCATGGCACTGAAAAAGGCACCGAAGAAGAATGAAGATGCACAGGAAGGAGGTATCATCTCTGACACCACACCACACACTATAGAATCCATTAAATCTTGGACTCAAATATTCGAACTGCTAGAATATGAACCCAATAATTCTCATCCTGACTATGAGAATCATTGTCGGGACATAACTGAGTCAGAGCTTCATAAGATCACTGCCCACCTGCGGCTCATGGCATACAATGATATGATTAGCTGGGCCCTGGAAAAGGTCGATATCCTGACAAGGAGCATCTTAAATGATCAAGGATTTATCGTCGGCTCATTAAGGCCAGAACACATACAAGTAATGTATAAACTCTTGCCAAATCCTAAACATACTTTTAATGATGAAATTTTAGCAGAGTTTCAGAGGAAAGAATGCATTGAGGTAGACCGGACATATCCTGATATGATTAGAGAGTGGGTGAGGTGTCCAACAAAGTTTAGAGATGATACCCATGGGATTTCTGCTACAACATCCTTGAATGAATACATGGTATATGTAGCTATTATGTTATGAAGACTTTTCGGGAGAAAAGATCCCTACCATTTTAATGCAGATTAGGTGCCATTTTTAGAAGAAGCGTCAGAAGGGAATACTTTTAACTGGAATAAGATTTTGTCAGATAACCTAACACAGGAAATCTTAAACTACAAAGAAGCAAAATCAAAGAGACAACCAACAACCTTTTACATGTCAGCATACATTATGGATGCAATCTATTATGTGACTCCTTTTCCTTTAATGAATTGGAGTTAGAACATTTCCTGTCTAGAGCCCATTCATAAATATCACTTGGTCCTTTGGGAAGAAAATTCTAAGGATTCATTTTATGAGGTTTGTCATTTTATTATAATTCTGATGCATAAAATATTTTTTGGATGCGAACCCCCTCGCATTTCTGATGCAATCATAGAAAATCTTAAAGCAATTGCCGACTTGTTTATTAAGGATAATTTTTCCTACATTAGGTTTTATGGTTCATTCCCCCTCATGCACTCCCTAAATTCCTACTGGACAGATTGGTGTGCAGGGTGGTAGCCCATCCGATAGTAAAGGGATGCGTTGGATTAGAACTATAAGCATCTCAGAAGAAATCATGGCCAACTTTCCCTGTAAATAGTGGGAACGTTTCTTTATTAAATCTAGGCCATTCTAAGGTAGAGGCTGAATCATTAGAAGAAGTGAAATTAGTAGATATTGAGAACAGAAAGTATGACCCCTATCAAGTAATAAGAAAGCATTTTATACATTGTAATCTAAACGCCTATGAGCATGAGACATCTATCTATGATGATGTATTCAAAGATGTTAAATCCTATGAAGAAGCACTGAATAGAGTACAGGCCATGCCACTTGACTCACAAACAGGATTCGTGTCATTCCAGGGCCATAGGCGAAGTTTCCTACCCAAGAGTTTACAGGTTGAAGTTTCAACTACACCTCCAGAGTAGGAAGGGCCTCCCCCAGGGTTTGAAACAAATACATAGGACAAAGAAAATACCAAAGGCAAGATGAAGGATACTGAGATACCTTCCTAAGACACAGAGGGTTCCCAGACAAAAGAATCAAAGATAGAGAAGGGAAAAGAGCTGGAAACAACCCCAGAAATCCCTAAGGATGTTCCATAAAAGACAGGAGGAACAACATCAACAGAGCTCGGTAGTCCCATCACTTCCTTAACCCCATTACAGTCAACTTATGGAACCCCCCATGAAGGAAATCTATATGTCAGTGATCTAGAGCCAATTTCAAGGGATGAGATTCCTCCATCAGATTACTTTTTCAGTAAAAAGAGAAGAGCAATATTGAAACAGGAAATCCATCAAGAGGAGAGGGGATGATTAAAAAACATAGGGTCATTATAGATGGAAAGAAACTCAAAGATGGAGAATTTTCTATGGAGTTAGCAAGTATGATGGGTGTTATAGCATCGACAAATATATATTCTGTTGGCAGTTTAACAACCATGCTCAAACAAAAAGACTAAACAATAACTCAGCTACAGGACAAATTGAAAGAAACTGAGAGAAATATTAGTTGGGGAATACAAAAGGGTCTAGAACAAGCTAGACTAAAAGATATTCATGAAATTTAGAAAATGAAAAGAGACTTAGAAGAGGTAAAACAGATAATACTGGTCACACAGGCACAGGTCCAAAAGTAGGAAGAAGAAAATTAACAGTTACAAGATAAAATTAGTTCTATTACTGATCAAGTAGTAGAACTTGAAATTTTCAGGACACAAGCATTGGGAATACAATTGAAAATAGAAGAAGAACAATAGAAAGTGTTTTTGAACCTAGAAGTAGTCCAGAATTACTTTCAAGAAACAAATAAATCCTTGGAGAATGTTTTCCATAAGGAAAGGGAAGCGAAAGAGGCTAGAACAACTTTCCAAAAGGTAGTAGCCCTCTCAACAAAGGAAGAAGCCAGAAGGATTAAAAAATTATCCATTTCTGAACAGGTTAAAGGGGACGTAATACTTAAAGTGTGGGAAGCAGACCTGGTTGAATATAAAAGAATAACCAGAGATGTCAATGATGATTGCCAGGGAATTTTTGATCTCTTAGAAAGGACTTCATTGAATATTGGAAAAAATGATTGTCCTAAATTATTAGGTGAGATTAATATTGCCAAGCACCAACTAAGGTTCAAAGAAGAGCTGGAGGAAATGAAGATAGAGATCTCAAAAATTAAATTAATCAATATCATAGGAATCGAAAAATGGATGGTGACACCGAACCTAATGTTGCAAACTATTAAGTTCACAGGGAAGATGATAGAAGATCGTTTGCCTGAATTATAGAAAAGATTTTTCATGTTTGAAGAAAAAGAGATACCAGATGCTCCCAGAGTTTTTGTGAAATTTTTGGGAAAGTGTGTTCACTGTCTTGAGGCGGAAAAAGGAAGTTCATCAACATTAATGTAAAAGTATTTTTTTTGAATATTTTCATCATTAGAAATTAGAAAGGAAATGTAAACGGTTGACATTATTCATATATGTAACCGTAATCTTAGGAATTTGGTTAGTCACCAAGGAGATTATTTTTATGAATATGTATAAATATATTTTCAAAAGACTGAGAAAGGGCTTTTGATTTTTTGGAGAGAGTCGATTGTATTAACAATTTCCCAATCCATCATAATATATGATGCAGACGAGATTTTGAATACTGCAAATTTGTAGCTATGTGTTTTTTAACCCTGTTTACTATACTTTATTATGTTTTTCGTTCAATGTTTTTCTAATGAATAATCAATTTGAAGTTATCTGCAAACATCTTTTATAGTTCAGATTGATTTGGATATCAAATTATTTACAGCTTTTCCTCTGAAATTGCTATCAGTGATTTTAAGACTTATGAATCTTTTGAACCTTAATACTTAACCTTTCATTAGAAATCTTGTTTTCCTTCTTTATTGCCTGTTACAATATGAGATTCTTTCTTGATTAAAGCCTCATATTTTTCAGTAGTACTTCTTTGTTATTTTATAATTCTCAAATTGTTGCAAATCTAGGAAACAACCTCGAATGTATTTATGTTAGTGTTTTGAATTTCAAAATTGTTTTCCTATTCTCATCTCTTAAAAGTTTGAAGTGACATTTGATTAAATTCTTTCACAATTAGATAAAATCTTATCCTCCATGACTGTTCCAAATAGCAGACAACCCAACATTGAACCTGGCCTTCAAGATCAAACCAGTATTGCTTTGAACATATTTAATACCATCCTACAAACAACAACTAACCAGGTCGAATTAGAACATTAATGGGATGCTATTGAAAGCGATATTAGCATCCAAGAATAACGGGAAGCTAGACAGAGACAGTTGAGAAACTAATTCTTCTTCACCCTTCCTTTTTAATTCTTATCCTCAAGTTATTTTTTTTAAAACATTTATGGATGCCTTGACGGTATACTTTATAGCCTTAAAGTATAAACTCAGGAACAACACTATGCATAGGTATAACATATCTATCATTATATTTATTAGATTTATTCATATCAAACTTTCTTTCATCTATTAATGCCCTAGTTTTTAAGCTAGGACATAATATATCAAACATACCTAGATCCATGCTCTAGAAACAAAAAATTTCACTTATCTTACTTATACAGAGCACAAAGCTTCCATATCTATGAACTTCTAATTATTCTTACCTTTATTAGAGCACAGAGCTTACAGATCTTACCTCTTTTCTGCAGATCTTACATCTTTCTTTTAGAAATTTCCACTTTTACTTTTCTTAGAGCAAAGAGCTTTCATATCTCACTTCTTTTCTTCAGGTCTGATCTTCCTCTCTTCATATATGACCTTATTCATGGCACAAAGCTTCATAGTTCGAGTAAAAAGCTATGCACTAGGGCAATAGATCTACGCACAAAGATTTCTTTCGCACAAAGTTTCTTCTTCCTCAGTTCCCAGTAATCACGGTTTTAGGTCCTAGCAACGGAACCATTTGTTGGCATGGGAGAATACCTAGGGTTCAACACTCAAGAGCACACCAACAAAGCCCTAACTACCAGCCCTTTTGGAAACACCTACAAAGCAGGTGAAGTCTCACCTGAGGTAGAGGCAGGGGTGGTTCCAAGACTCAGGTGGCTGCAACCTTAGCTAGGATACAAATATGTGATTATATCATTTACAAAGCACTTAGCATCGATCATTCATCAACATTCAACCCTTATTATACTTCATAGACATCACAGAGGTTCATGGTGAATACTCAGATCTATAGTATTTCAGCACTTAACCATAGTAACCCAGATCAGATCCAGTAGATCAACACTAAGCATCCTCATACACATTATATCTAAAAATCATATATATCTAATAAGTACAAAGCATAAGTTGATATATCAAAGCACATCGAATAAGAAAAGATAAACACGTTGAATCAAATCATAGAGCATAACACACAGATTTACGTGGTTCACCCCCACCCTGTGGTTACATCCACAAGATATTCTTCTTTATTATTGTCTTCAATCTATTACATGAACAAAGCCTCCAAAACCCTTCGTCACATAGAAAATAAGATCTACGCAGCTCACTAGATCCTTATTCCTTGTGTTACAACACTTAGCTTTCTATAGAAACCTCACAGTTACTTGCAGTTAGCCTTGCAAGCCTTACACAATTCACATAGAGCACTTATTCAACATCACATAGATGCACTACCAATTGCACTAAGAAATCACATCTACTACTTCTTACATTTCCTATCCTTCTATTTATACATTACAAAAGTGGTCCTAAGCATGGGTAAACCCACAGACTGACATCCCTTTCCCATTACATATTCCCAAAAACCCAAAAAGGACCCAAAAGGGGGCCTAGCTTCCTCAATTTCCTATTCACTTTGATCTTTTTCTTCGATAGGTTGTTGAAGTCCCAAAAATGGTCAATTATAAACAAGTGTTCCTCAAATATTGGTCAAGTTCCAACACATGACAATGCTAGATAAGACCCAATTCTTGAGAGCATAGATGCATGACGCCTTCAAAGATACATCTGGGCAAAAGGCGGTTTTCCAAAACCACTTTTGCCAAGACGCGGTATCACATGTTTCAATATGTCAAAAACACCACTTATGGAACATGCAACGACTAGTCAGATCACCCTGTTTCACTCGTTCAGTACTTCACAACCATGTGATGTTAGCTGAACGCCACCATGTAACGAACTCAAAAGCTAATCATTTGAAATGGATTAGCTAATCATGGAAACCCAACGTATTTGTACGTAAGTCTGTCTGTGATTCATAATTAGGATTCTATAACTACCAATCCTCAAGTATGGAGGAATCAACTTATCCATAAACAAAGTAATCTCCAAATTGCTCGAATTTCTGCTCTCTGTAAAATCATTTTGGTATCCACAAACTGAGGTACATGGAAAAAGCTAAATCCAGTGAGACTAGTTATCAGGCACATGCTAGACTTTCCTACGAATAAAGAGAAAAGGGGACTTGCTCACATTCTAGTGACTAAATCCCACACAGATCCAACACTAGACTCGTAGTTGGAAGTCAGGCTAAATCCTACTATGAAGGATTTAGTCATCAACAAGCCAGTTGCTAAGAAGAAAAGGAGCAAGTGACAGAAGAAGGAAACCATAATTGAAACAACCAAAAGTGTTGGAGAGAATCAATCGGTCTGGTTAGATTCTTTAAAGGAGGAGATCGCTAAGTTGAAATGACTCCTCAACTAAAATTAAGTATATTTCAGTGAATTTTGGACAACTGGTAGCAGAGGTAAGGGGCCCTAGAGATGATAGGCATGTTCTTAAATAATCCCTTTACAATAGGATAACTGTTATCATTCTTTTCTTTTCTAAAATTTTGGGATTAATATGATTATATAAATGTAGAAGCGGATTTTGGACTGTTTATTACAAGATTTTAACTGGTGGTGTTATGAGTCTTGTTTTCTTTCATAGTATGCTTTTCTTGTAAGATTATATTTCATTTCCATCTATCTGAATCAGAGGAATATAAAACTCATAATTCTTTATGAGATTCTCTCGTCTTAGCAATTTAGACTATATTTATTTCTTCTCAAACCAACTCCGAATTCATTTTAAATAATTCTCTGATGCGGTTGTGTGTTTGTTTTTCCTCTAATACCATGAAAATTTTCTATTAAACTCAGACTCATTGCCTTCTAAACAACTTCACGTGCACAACAATTCAACCTGTACACCCATACTTATCATGCATAGCAACACCATAAGGTAAATCGTGCTTCTGCGAACCTATATCCACTATGCATTTATTCCCCGTCATGCCAATAACTTGTGCACACTACTTTTGCGTTGTGCACCAATATCCACAACACACAGTTTTGGTATCGCACACTAATATTCCACATGCATTTCTCCCTATGCATTGCACCATGCCAAAGTTCAATATGCCCCACCGTGCACAATAATCTGTGTGCACCATTGAATACATTGTCACTAGACAACTTATACTCATACTATGCGCGCACCAACCAAACTCCTCTATGTTTTGAAATACTTGTGCACCCCATGTGCACATTACTATGTGTGTTCTCACCACACAATGCTAAATTCAGCACGTGCATTCGCATGCAATATTCTTCCATGAGGTGTGACAATTTACCGCGCACACCTGCACACCAACATTTTCAGCATGGTGCCAAAATTTTCCATGGATGCTCTATTACTTGAAATTTGGTCACTTCGAAATTAATCTTCTGTGAATATTTTCTTCAACTGAACCTTTCCGGCCCATCCAGGCTTAGTGTTGGAACTTAAGCTATGATACCATATTGTAATGTCCCTGTCCACCCATGACCGGGCCACAGTACATGAGGGAACACTTTCATTCTCTCACTGTGGAACATACTGTAACATACCCAGTATTCAACTGAGCTATGACACATAAATTTTCTCTTCAAATTACATGCAATTATAACATATACATACAACACTCTTGTAGAATCTTTACATATAAATGTAAACAAACAATTACATTCTGTAAATATACGATTTCATACTGAAATAAAATTAAACACAGATATGCAACATAAACAAGGAAATACCCATAAGCATACAGACAGTTATAATCACATATATGATAAACCCTAACACAAGCACGTAAATAACAATACAACATGTAAATTTATCATACGATTGGTACTTATCTTGGAAATATTGTCACCAACTGCGTACAGACCATCCACGAGCCTCCCAGCCTTAGACTACATTGTTCATCACTCTCAACAGTGAGTCACCCCCAATTTGGGACTAAACTCCACCTGGGTAAAGGGATTCCTAACCAAGCTAAAGGCTCATAGAAAACATGAAAGAATCTACCTCAAGTGTTCACTCAACTAGCATCCTACAACCTCTCATTCCCCACATGCCTATCCCACCCAAGGAAGTGTGCCCCTTCTCTGTTGAACAATCCTTCGGCTGCCCCACTTCCCTTCTAGGGCTTCAGTAATAGGTCGGACAGGAATTCTCAGAGCATTGTAGCAGCAGTTTAGCACCTCCAGGAAATCAATTCTAAGCAATTCTCTCGCTTAGAGAATTGCTCACGGGCCTGACAACCCGTCTCTTCAATTTCCCACGGGCCTAACAACCTTATTCTTTAATCTCACTCCCAAGATAACCAGGTACACCAACCGGAAATGGTTATGGAAATAGGCTCAGATACAATGAAATGAATGACTGAAGGATAACATAATGCGTAATTGAAAATGGTCATGGAGTCATTGACTGGATGATTGAATGATGGAAGGAATCATGGGAGAGATCATCATAAGAATGATGGTGAAGGTGTCCAAATGAGCTAAGTCCCCATGATATGTATGCATGTCCCCAACTTGACACTTGTCATGTTGGAAGCTACTTTGGTCCACTTGTCCCCAACTTTAGAACTTAAGATAAAATAATTATCCATACTTTATGTTTTAAAGAAATATTAATATAATATTCATTTTTGTCTTAAGCTCTCTAGCTTAGCCCTTTCCCTTAAATTTTGGCCCTCCCTTTCCATAACTCATGTAGTTCATTCCCCCATCTCTTTTATCATGGTCAATATACATGCAACGATGTATTTTATATTAATCATGAGACATATACAAAATAGGTGCACTTGCCTTTGAAATCTAGGCACTCTAGTCTAATTCCAAAACATAAGGATCCCATCTTATAATAACTGGCTCACCAGCCTATAACACATATCATATACACAAGGCTCATTGACCTCCATATTGTGTGCTCTTTAGTTACTGCGTGCGGTATCCGAGAATGTGCACACTACATAATTTTACTATGCAGTACATACGTGCACTATGCCATGAAAGGTGCATTACAAAATTATGTCAAAATAACTCACCAACTTAAGTACAGTTACATTACATTTACAATTGGGTTCGACCGAGGGATATTACATATGATATCTTGGAACATGAAATTATTCTCTGTCTGGATGATTCAACGGAAGACGAAGAAGAGTCATTCTTAGCCAAGCTTATATTGGTAGCTCAGTCTGAACTAGACAGGACTGCTGCTCGACCAAATATAATACCCTACAACGACATGATAGGCTGGGTTTTGGAGTACATTGACATTCAAACCAGAAGCATTATCAGTTACCAGAACACCTCCATTGGCTCCTTTCGTCTAGAGTACATACAATAAATGTATAAACTATATTTTTCACCCAAATACACATATAATGCAACATTTATTCTAGATTTTGAAAGGAGAGACGACATTCAATATGGCATAACTGGTCATGACATAATCAATACCTGGTGGGGAAATCCATCCAAGTTTAAATCTGATGTTGATGGTATATATTCCACAACATCATTAAATTCTCACATTTAATACATTGCCATGATGCTCTGTCAATTATTTGGAAGGAAAAACCATGCACATTTCATAGTTGAATGGGTGTCTATAATCAATGAAGTGGCTGAAGGATATACTTTCAACTAGGAAAAAATATTGTTGGATAACCTAGCTAAGGATTTTTTCGAGTAAAAGTCCTTGAAATCAAGAGGCCAACATGCTCCTTTTTACATGTCCACCTACATCATGGATGCCATTTTCTTCATGACTCCATTTCCTTTGATGAACTGAAGTTGGACCTTAGCTAGTTTCGAGCCTATACATTTCGACCACTCCAAACTATGAGATGAAAATGGTAAATAGTTTTTTTATGAGATCTGTCACAATGTGGTGGTACTCATTCATGTATCTATCTATGGTCATCCTCCACCTAGGATTTCACAGCACATTATGAGGAACTTAGGGAAAATTGCAGATTGGTACATTTAACAGAACTTCTCTTACATCAGAGTGTTTGGCTACTTCGTTTATCCCCATGCCCTTCCAAAATTATTTCCTGATAGGATGGTCTGCAGAGAACTGGAATACCAAGCAGTCGTAGGAGGAATCACCAAAGACTTGAAAGTGGCTCAGAAAATGGTATGGCCATATTTTCCCATATAGGTTGGCATGTTTACATTGTTAGATTTTGGTCATTCAAAAGTCGAGGTTGCAGCCCTAGAATATGTCAAATTAATTGACATTGGATTTTAAAAACATGATCCTCATAGAATAGTAGAGAATCATTTGGTCCAATTCAACATGAAAATATATATACATGAAGACTCCCCTTATGACAATGTTTTCCAAGGAGCTAAATCCTATGAAGAAGTCGAAAACAAATTTCAATCTCTGCCTCCTAACCAAAGGATGGTTTCCTGAGATTTCAAAACCACAGAAGGAACAACTTGTCTAAGATTTTTCAAGGAGAGCCAAATCCCATTCCTTATTCACATGAAACTAGATCCACAGAACCCCAACAAAGTAGCTCCACTGAGGAAAAAACTGAACAAGTATTGAACAATACAAATGCATTATTTAAACATATAAAAGCATCAATGCTAGGCCTAAATGATCAAGAGTTATTATATTCCCTTGAAAAATTCATCAAATATGATCATGCTTCTCCCCCTTCATCACCAGTTACTCCCAGTGCTACTAGTTCAGAAAAGTCTACTGCACTTATTTCCCCTGTTCCCTCAGTAACTCCTTTGTCAACCAATTTTGAGGTTCCCAGTTTTTAATTCATCCATCTAGATAAACTCACTCCCATATTCCATGAAGATATTGTTGGAAAACATTTAACAGACAGTTAACAACAGCGAATGCTTGTCATTGATGGCAACAGTGAAGATGACAGGAAAACAGAAGACCAACTCAGAGAGGTGAATGATCGAAAGCAGTGAATGATCGAAGGAAGTGAATGAGTGAAAGGTTGAATAAGAATCTCTGATCGTTGAAGAGGGAGACAGATCTCAGTCATTAGATCCAAGCACAGGGTCCGACCACCGTTGGATCGAAGAGAACCTGCACGGTCTTTAAACTGCAAGGAGAAGCGGGTGTAATCACAATATGCAAATTCGCGAAGAAATCTGAGCCCTCAGATCAAACTTTGATTTGGACCGTTAATTCCAGTCACTATCGGAGTATCAGGGATCAGGACTTTGAAATGTCAAAATCATTTGACAACAAGAACCCTGAAATCGCGATATGTGATTTCATGATTTAATCGCAGTCGTTGAATAGAGATCAGATCTGGACCATTGATTTAACCTCTTATTGGAGTTTCGGGGATCGCGAACTCAAGAAGCAAAGAACTCAATGCATCAAGAATGTTGATATCGCGATATGTGAAATCGCAATTGAATCTAGACCGTCAGATCAAGAAATGATCTAGACCGTTGATCTGACCTCTCATAGAGTTTCAGGGATTAGGATTTGTAAGTGACAAAAACTATGAATGTCGGGAATTCTGATTTCACGATGAGTGAATTCCCAACTTAATCTAAATCGTCAGATCTGATTATGATCTTGATCGTTGATCTGATCGCTTTACGGAATTTTGTGAATCGGGATTTGTAAGTGAAAAGTACATTGAACATAAGGAATGTCGAAACCAGATTTAAAAAGGCAAGAATAATAAAGGTCATCCAATGGTGCAGATAAAACTTGAATGTGATCGGAGGGTTATTGTTCTTTCTCACAGATTAACTCCTGAGTTTGGAATCTGTTGAGAAATACTGAGAGGGGGGGGTGAATCAGTATTTTGAGCAATCAAATAATTTTCTCTTTTCTTTCACTGAAAACCTTAGGCTACTTTGTAGAGACCAACTATTGTATAGTCTTAAGAAAACAAGAGTGCATCCAGAGATCTTATTATGAATATAATTCTTTCTTAAGACATTTCTTCATTCATCAAATGTCTAGTAAGCAGTAATCCAATGCAGTAATAACAAAATAAACCAACGCACATGAGTAAGACACATGAACACCAGGATTTAAGGTGGAAACCCAAATTGGGAGAAAACCACCGCTGTCGTTGTATCTATCTTCAATAATTATTATTAAGAAAACATTTTACAACATTGTACTAGTGCAGACTCATACTAGTACGCAGGCTTCTACCTACAGAAGGCTGCAACCTTCTCTCGTTTACCATCATTTCCTGGAAGGGAGCTTCAACCCCCTGAAAATAGCACCAGTTTCTACTGGCAGGATGCTTCTACTGAAGGCTTTAACCCTCAGACTCGTTGTTGACTGTGTTTCATCAATTTTCACACTGGGTCGGGCAGTTTTAACCCTTTGTACAATTGTCAACAAACATATTTTGCCCAAAACTTCAGAATATCAGCAATAACCCAGACTTCAGAGAATATATGCATTCAACATCCTTTGTCAGAAATCCCAACTGTCATATGCACCTTTGATGTGAATGACCTGTGTTCATATATATATATATATATATACGCTTCCCCCTTTTTGTATTGATCTGTAATAATATGTGGTGCAGAGAAGGTCAGATCTATAATAACTTACCCGGATTCACATGTGTTCTATGGGCTAATTTTTCATGACTTCGTCTGTCGATTGAACATCATTTGGCCATCATCTTCATAGGTGCACCATCAATTCAGATATCTCCAGGATTATACACACAGATATCTCTAGAGGAGATTCGTTTTCTTATCAACCTTATTTCTCACCTCTTCTTCATGATGCTCGTCACTTTATATGTTTTTAGCCCTTATTAAGACCATGGGTCAAAACCATTCAATGCTAATGGTATTCCTTTGGTTTACTCCACGGGGCTCTTTACTCTTCGACTGGGGGGTTAATATCTCGGCATAATGAACCAATAATGCGAAGGGAAATCGGGTCCCTATTGCTCTGGGTCCATATTTCTTGCTCTAGGGAAATCGGGTCCCTATTGCTCAGGTCCATATTTCTTGCTCCGGGGAAATCAGGTCCCTATTGCTCGGGTCCATATCTCTTACTCTGGGGAAATCAGATCCCTATTTCTCAGGTCCATATTGCTTGCTTTGGGGAAATCGGGTCCCACATAAAAACTTTGAATTAAACCCACGGCCCGTCTGTCGATTGTTACCACGATCTCTTACCTTATGAAATCTGATGGATTTCAAGCCCACTGTACCTAAGCACCCCGAAATCTATCCATAGATCATCTTACCTTATGCAATCTGACAGATTTCAAGCCCACTGTACCTAATCACCCTGAAATCTATCCATAGATCATCACAGAGTTGCCTATCAATACCCCAATTGCTCTGGGTATTCTTCTCCTGATAGAGTATCACCAAAAATCAACCATACACTGATTTTCTTTCTCCTTCTTCATACATTATATTTATAAATGAAAAATCTTCTTCTTCCTTTGCCTCATCCTTTGCCATCAATGACAATATTTCCAAAAATCTCCCCCTTTCTCATTGATGGCAATACTCTTCCTCTGCCTTTTTCCTCCCCCTTTGACATCAATGGCAAAGAGTGGACAATACCATGCTTCCCCTAAGATCATGCTGCATATTCATAATA